>APFE030136009.1:86021-115982 GCA_000404065.3 Pinus taeda
TCCTATATATAGAAATGAGGTTTTTTCATTTGAATCATCCAAGAATTGTTCATTTATGTAATGTAAAGGAGGTTACCCCCTCGAAGAGGCTGAATTCTAAGGCATTGATCTATCTTTTCTATCTTTTCTTGAGCTGGTTTCATAACATCTTTGATGATATCTTCATTTACAACAGGACTTGGGAGGAGCATCTCTAGCACATTCAGACAGTATTGCATATCTTGGAGGAGCAGCAGTTCTATGCCAAGCTCTCCAAGTGTGAGTTTGGGTTGACGAAGATGTTATACTTAGGACACATCATAGGGGTGGATGGAGTGAGGGTCCACGAGAAGAAGATCAGGGCCATCAGAGATTGGTCGGAGCCGAGAAATGTGACAGAACTCAGAGGATTCATTGGCATTTGCAATTACTACCGGAAGTTCATCAAGGGTTTCTCACAGCTTGCTGCACCCCTGACAAATTTGACGAGGAAGGGGGCATTTAGTTGGTCGGATATAGTGCAATGAGCCTTTGACAGGCTCAAGGAGGTTATGAGCAGCTGCCCAATGCTTGCATTGGCGGATTTTACACAGCCATTTGTTTTAGAGTGTGATGTGTCGGGAGAGGGGATCGGTGCAATGTTGATGCGGGGAGGTCACCCTAAAGCCTTTGAGAGCCGGAAGCTCCTTCCGCATGAGAGGTTGTATTCCATATACGATAAGGAGATGCTGGCCATCATGCATGCATTGGCCAAGTATCGGCAGTATTTGGTGGGTAACAGGTTCAAGGTGAGGACTGATCACAACAGCCTCAAGTTCTTTTTGGAGCAGAAGCAGCTACAGGAGAGGCAGCAGAAGTTGATCAGTAAGATCCAAGCGTATTACTTTGACATTGAGTATGTCGAGGGTGAGAACAACATGGTAGCAGATGCCCTTTCATGTAGACCAGCCACGTTGTCTCTTATGAGCTTGGACGCAGACTGGAGGGCTTGAATACTATTAGAGTACTCCAAGGATAGATTTGCATGTTTGGTTCTGGATGGGAAGGTGGCGGATGACAGGTACAGGGTGGTCGATGAGATCATCTATTACAGGGACCGGATCTTCTTGACTGAGGGATCTCAGCTCAAGAAGAAGATACTTCAAGCGTCACATGATTCACCTTTGGCAGGTCATCAGGGGTTTACCAAAACCTACAGGGCCATTAGAGAGAGGTTCTCATGGAAGGGCCTCAAGGAGGACATACTCCAGCATGTCGAGGAGTGTGATGTTTTCCAGAGGAACAAGGGGGAGATGAACCATCCAGCAGGACTATTACAGCCTCTTCCCATTCCAGAGGGGAAATGGGAGTGCATTTCGATGGATTTCATCACAGGGTTGCCCATGGTACAGGGCAAGGATTTCATATTTGTTGTCATTGATCGGCTGACAAAGTACTCACACTTTTTCACCATATCCATACACTACATAGCAGCACAGGTGGCCAAGCTGTTCTTCAGAGAGATTTTCAGGTTACATGGTCTTCCCAAGACCATCACCAGTGATAGGGACATTCGTTTCATGGGTAGATTTTGGCAGGAGCTTTTTCGATTTGTGGGGATGGAGTTGACACCGAGTAGTAGTTATCACCCACAGATCGATGGGCAGACAGAGATAGTTAACAAGTGGCTGGAGGGCTACTTGCGTAACTATGTCAGTGGGCAGCAGTGAGCATGGCTGAAATGGCTGCATCTGGGGGAGTACTGCTGCAACACTACACATCACATGTCCATCGGTATGTCACCATTCTATGCTTTGTATGGATACCAACCTTTATCTTTTGCTGACATGATGTTTGGTGCTAGCAAGGCTCCAAGAGCCAAGATTTGGATCCAAGAGAGTCAGGATATTCTCCGAGCTCTCAAGGATAATATGGCTACAGCGCAAAACCAGCAGAAGTTGTATGTTGACAGGGGTCGAGTGGAGAGGCAGTTTGAGGTAGGAGACTTGGTCTACCTATGATTACAGCCATACTGACAATCGTCACTGAAGCAGAAGGGGGCTGAAAATCTCAAGCCCGCTTTTATGGGCCATACAGGGTGATACGCAGGATTGGACAGGTTGCATATGAGTTGGAGCTGCCCCAAGGCAGCAAGATTCATAATGTTTTTCATGTATCATGCCTGAAGAAGGCATTGGGACAGCATGTGACAGTGATAGATGAGCTATGGGCATTTGGTGTTGCAGCTAGAGGCTATTATTGATACCAGGGAGAGGCAACTATGGAACAAGACAATCCGGGAATTCTTGGTGAGGTGGAAGAATTTGCCGGTTGAGGATGCCACTTGGGAGAGTGATAAAATTTTGCAGCATCCATCACTTCAGTTGCTTGAGGGCAAGCAACATTTTTCCGGGGGAGATTGTAATATTCCTAATTAGCCATGGCTAATTGGAATATTCGATTTTGCTCAATTTTGGCTTCTTTAGTTATTTGTAAATAAAAATGTGAGGAAAAAGGAGACATAACTCACTTTTAGAATAAAAGTCACTTCCTAGTAGCACAACGTTGTAACTTAAAGGGGAGCCAAGGGGGCCAAAGGACCACGTAGAGATGGGGCCCACACAAACACTTGGAGGGACTGCACAGGTGGGAAAAGGAACATGTGGCAAGAGGAGATTACATTGGAGGAGGTGAGCCTTGGGATTGAGAGAGGCCAATGCTATAAAGGAGAGAGGAGCCTCCTCATTTTGGCATTCAGTTATTAGCATTTGAGCTAGTCACTTTGACTTGGAGCACGTTGGTTGTTTAGCCTGTCTGCAACACTGTTTACTGCACTGAGTGTCTCCGTTCCGAGATCTCACCCTTAGCCCTAAGGGACTTCAAGTGCCTACTCAGGCAAGGTAGTTTCAACAGTCTTTCTATAGTAGTTTTGATCTTTTTCATTGAGGTGGAGCTGAGCATTGGAGGACTGCGTAGTCTTGAGAGAGAGGGACGCAGTTTTTCTGGGTGCAGTTCTGGATTGGTGGTTTGTGGAGGAGTTGAGCTGGGAGATTGAGAAAGAGAACAGCTCTTGCATATTGGAGGGGTTTGGTAGAGTTTTAGGCAGTATTTTGGAGGATTCTACTTAGTGGCAGTGTAAGGCCTTGAGGGATTGCATGATTCCCCAAGGGGGAGATTTTCGGGGGTCGGACATTTCAGAAAAACTTTCTGGGTTTTTTGAGTAGGGGTTGATTCTAGAGTTTCAGCATTTTCTAAGGAGGGGAACAGCCCCAAATCCTCATTTGATTTCCAGTAGTAGCAGCAGCATGACAGTTTCCCAACAGCATCCACACAATTCAGAGAGAGGCCATTCCTTTGCTATTCTGAGTGTGTTTCTTCACTTGCTTGGTGCAAGTCGAGGTGCCATCTTTCTGATCACCTCCTGTACTCATTCCATTATTCAGTATAATAAAATGGCTTAGCATTTCTCTCTGCACTTCTTGAGTATCTGCTTATATTTCATGTTTATATTATTATATGTTGCACCACTATTATTTCTATCATTTTGAGCTTCCCGATGATTATATCTTTGTGCATATTTGGTTGGAGTTTACTAGGGTTTTGGGGAATATCTCTGAAACTAGATATTACAAGGTGGCATATGTTCCACCCTTAGGTTCATACTTGGGGAGGTGACCGAGAGGGAGTTACATGTGTTTTCTCAGTTAGGGGAGCATGAGGTGTGGAGGACAGTAGTCCTTGTTGGTAGGATGATGCCTAGGCTTCTGATAGTACTTGAGCACATCATCAGGAGCTGGGATTACAGATCTCACTGTGTGATTTGGCAGGCACAGAACAACTGGATATTTGCAACATGGGTTCTTGATGCTCAATGCCTACATATTGGATACCTACAGGAGGCAAAGACAGGGCACAAAGGGGTCCCAACAACTAGCAGCATATCACAGTGACAAACATAGAGGATTAGGGTTTTTGGACCTCCAGTATGGTTATGGGATCCAGGGATCCAATGGATTGGTGGGAGACTCCACTCCTCAATGAGCATGGTTGGGATAAAAAGCAGGTTGATTCGTTCATAGGCGGACACATGGGCAATCACTGAAGTCCTCACTATAGGATAAGGCATATTGTTTCTCGGGATTTGGGCTAGCCATGGAGTGATAGGCACTAACACTATTGAGTCACTTCGGCAAGATTGGCCTAGCCTCGATCATCGCATAGATTATGGCTGAGTGTTATGGGAGAGGAGGTTTTGGTACAAGCATGTTAGGCAGTGATTCATGACCAGAGTGTCACGATGTCAGCAGGATAGGTTCCTTCTGCAATGGGCAGGGGATTATGGCATAACAAGGTTGAGCAATTCAACTACCCATAGAGGTGAGTTGGTTTCTACAGGGGAGGGTCATGCAGATCTTCCATTTGGTTTTAGTGATTCATTGATGGTGTGGGGAACTTCACCGGTGTGGTAGGGCGATCGACAAGAGGAGATCAGGGGAGGACCGGGTAGACAAGCGTTCAATTTCACCAAGATTGGATTGCATCTTCAAGAGTTTACTCTTGTAGTGCATGAGATGGACTATTCGGTAGAGAAACTTCATGAGGATTTGGGCAGAGTTTTACATCATCATGATGCTCTACTTATTAGTGATAGACACGGGGGTTCTAATGCCCATATCTAGTAGGACAGTGAGTGGAGTAAGGGGGACTTCAAGTTGATTGGGTTGGCTTGGGATCCTAGTATCAAGGGACTCCTTCACTATAGGATAGTACAACGATCAGGGATGATCCAATGGCACATTTGGGACCCTGGTGAAGTTTTCAGCGATAATGGGGGTCCACAGTCAAAGAGGGTGTTTGTTCAGGCATTGCTTGAGGACAAGTGATGTTTGGTGCATTGGAAGAACTTGCCAAATGAGGATGCCACCTAGGAGGGTGAGCATATTTTGGAGCACCCAGCTTTGAGGTTGCTTGAGGGCAAGCAACATTTGGGAGGGGAGGACTGTCATGTCCCTTCTCAAACACATTAGTAACAGGGTGCTGCTACACAATTTTGCACATTTTTTACTAAGGAAGAGGGCCCCAAAAACCTAACCCTAGGAGATGAAGCGCCAAACTATGGGCCCATTTGGGTAAATTAGTACATAAACTTCCCGGGGTCGTAACTTTGGCATACGATCTCTGTTTGACATGCACAATACCTCGTTAAAAAGATCTATTCGAGGACTACAAATTTTGAGTGACCAACATCAATTAATTGCCCATATTGGTCCCAATTTTCCAAAAAACATCGTTTAGGGCCTCAAAACAGCTCTGGAAGTTTAGGAGGTGAAAAACTGCCAAAAATAGTAAATTGTGCTACAACTAAGGAAACTAAAAAACTGAAAGAAACAATGGTGGGTATCCTCGATGAGATCAGGTGCTCTTCCCAACTCTAGCTAAACATTAGGATGTCATCCAAGTATACCACTACAAATGAGTTGGTGAATGGCCACAAGATGTCATCCGTCAACCTCATGAAAGTTGTTGGAGCATTCGTCAACTTGAAAGGCATAACCAACAATTCAAAAAGGCCCTCCTTGGATTTGAAGGTAGTTTTCCACACATTGGATGGTTCAATTGGTACCTGGTGATATCTGAACTTCAAGTTGATCTTCTTGAAATATTTTTCCCCCTTGAGTTGGTCCAAAAGGTCATCAATTCGTGGGATTGGGTACCTATTCCGAATAGTGATCTTGTTCAACACCCGATAGTCAATACAGGGTCTCGAAGTCCCATCCTTCTTTTGTAACAACACGATTGGGCTTCCATAGGGAGATGAACTCGACCGTTTGTGACCTTTCTGCAACAGCTCCTAAATCTGCCCCTTGATTTTGTCGTTCTCCGAAATGGAGCACTGATATATTTGTTCATTGGGCAATGGCGTACATGGGCTCAAATGGATGGAGTGCTTGACCTAACAGTGAAGAGGCACCCCCGCGGGGGAGGTGAAGATGTCCTCGTACTCCTCCATGACCTTGTCCATCTGTTATTGTCGTGTGGAGGGGCTCTGTCTGGAGGTCATGGCCACCGTCTTTTTCTTTCCCTGAGGGCGTATCATCAGGGAAACAAATTTCTCAGTTTTGGAAATGAGCTTGCTGCATTGTTTTGCAGTAACCAAAGAGATGATGGTAGGCAGTGCTACCTCCAATATCCTGTACAACTTATTTCCCAAAGTAACAATAACAACACGATGCCTTGACTCATACACAACATGTCACTTCCACAAGTATGGTTGGCCTAATAATACATAACAAACATCAAGGGGAGCAACATCACATAATACCTCATCCGTGAAGGGCTTGACGTTGTATGGAAGGCGACATTGTTGGATCACGTGAAGATCCCGTCCTTGGTGAAGCCACCCAATGGTGTAGGGTTGTGGGTGTGCTATGGTCGGTAAGTCCATCCACTTCACGACCTCTGCCAAAATGAGGTTCTTTTGGCTCCCATTGTCAACTATAGCAAGGAACCCTTTACCCACATCTGGGAGTGGAAGAGGCGCTCCTCCTCCTCTGGATCTTCGTGGTGGAAACGGTGGCATTGGGCTCCGCACTGATAATCTTCTTCCCTTTGTCATTCCCCTTTTCGGGTTCTAACTGAGAGACGGAACATGCATCTGATTCCGAAGCCTTCAAATCGACCACTAGTGATTTCTTTGCTCAACACTCATTTGTGGTTTGAGTGGAGCACTTATGGAACTTGCACCACTTTCTCATGTCCTTCTTTGGCTTCGCAGTGTTGTTAATTGCATGCAGATTTGGCAGGTTGTCCAGGGCCGCCCTGCCTTGGCTTTGTCCTTTGTTCTGAGTTTTGGGGGCACCTTTCACTTTCTTAATATTCGCAGATCCAAAGTCTCGCTTCTTGTTTTTAACCTTCTACTCCATCTTGATGGCATATTGGTATGTCGTGCCAAGCAAGGAGACTTCTAGGAACTCCATCTCTTTCTGGATGTACCTGTGTAGGTAGCCGCGGTACTTGAGCACCAAATTTTTCTCAGAATGCTTGATACACAATTTTGTGTGAAGGGTATGAAAAACATTGGTAAACTCTGACACATCTTGGTCCCTTCCCTATCCCAACATTGTCCACTTTATGTATTTATCCTCATAGCTCCCGACAGGGTAGTACTACTCCTTGATGGCATCGCAGAACGTGTTCCAAGTGGGTGCAGCTGAAAATAGTGAGGTCGTACTTTCATCCTTCTGCTCACAGTAGGTTTCCCACTAGTCCTTGACATGGGTGTGGCTTTGAGAAGAGCAAAAGTAATCTTTTCTCGGCTGGAAAAATCATGAACAAAAAAATATCCTTCTAGTAGATTTAACCATTTATCTATGGCGTCTGCATCTATTTGGTTCTCAAATATGGGAATGTCAAAGTTTACTTGTACCTTAAAAGGAGTGGAGCCTCTAGAGTGGTTGTTGGATGTGGATGCATCGTTGGTGGGTAACTGTTGAAAGATCTGGGAAAAGTTATCCAGCATCGCGTTCCTTTGTTTCTCGAGGGTCTCCTCGAGCAATATTTTGATATAATCTCCTGCCCCCTCATCTTTATTTTCTTCCCCCATGGGCAACCGTCGAGGTTTGTGAGGTTGATCTTGCAATAAATTATAGACATAATGATAAATACAAAGATGTAGTAGAAATAAAACTTCATTTCATTAATATCAAATACTGAAATATGCTTACAAACAGAATGGAAATGAGACTAGCTCGGGTGATGGTAGCTTATCTCTGAGAAGAGATGTGGTGGCTACATGCCTCTGAACTGTGTTACAATGAGGCTCGATAGGCCTATTTATTATTGAGAAACAATGGAAAACCTAAACATCCAAAAACCTAACCCTAGGAGATGAAGCACCAAACTATGGGCCCCATTTGGGTAAATTGGTACATCAACTTCCTGGGGTCGTAACTTTGGCATACGATCTTCGTTTGAAGTGCACAATACCTCGTTAGAAAGAACTATCCAAGGACTACAACTTTTGAATGACAAGAATCAATTAATAGTCCATATTTGTCTTGTTTTTCCCAAAATTATGTCGTTTAGGGCCTCAAAATTGCTTTGGAAGTTTAAGAGGTGAAAAACTGCCAAAAATAGTAAATTGTGCTACAAATAAGGAAACTAAAAACCTAAAAGAAACAATGGTGGGGTTCTAGGTAGAATAGGCGGATGGCCACCGACATCCACTTGGATCAACGGGAAGGGGTCATAAACCTAGTGAGGAAGCCACAGACCCAAGAAGACAAGGAAAAGGGAGGATTGGTAAGGTAGATCAAGGCTTGTTATGGAGGCTACCACAATAAAAAAAGATGTTAAGTGTGCTAAAGGGCTAATTAAAGGCTACAACAAAGTGATATCAGCCTGCCAGGTAAGAAAATCAATTTTTGAGTGAATTTAATGAGGGTTAGTTATGTCCTAGTTGTTACCGGTATGTGATTTGGATGTTGTAGGCATATTTATTTAGGTAGGGAGGGATTAGAGGTCAAAATTTCCTCAGCCTTAGGATTTGGTCAAAGGATTGGATTTGTATTTGGCAATTGTACAAGGATATAAAGGGCCATTATCCCTGGTATAAGAGCCCTGTGATTTTCCTATTAATGGAGTAATAAGAAACAAGTTTGGGAATTAAACTCTTGTGTACTATCATTGATACAAATGATGTTATATTTCTATTATGAATTTTTTTTTAAAGTTGGGCATTGTTATTTTGTTTATGTTTCTATTTAAGACATAAACCAAACCCAGGGTGCATGGATTTCTAACATTCAAGGCCATCCACATCAAGGATCATATCTTTGGGAATTCTTATGCACATGGAGCGATTCACCCATGATGCATACAAAGAGGCGTATTTAGAGGATGAGGACTTCAAGGAGGTGTTTCAGTGGTTGAAGAGTTAAAGAGTCATGTGCATAATGGTGACAACACAATTGAATACCATCTCCATGATGGGTTACTCTATAGGTTGGATAAGTTATCTGTTCCTAAAGGTGATTGATTGTAGTTGATTAAAGAGGCTCACATCTCCAAGGTTACAGGGCACTTTGATGTAGGGAAGACAGTGGCCAACTTGCAGAGGCATGTGTATTTGCCTAAGATGTAAGAAAATGTAGCTATTTTTATAAGAGGATGCATGCTTTGTTGTACAAACAAGCCTAGTAACATGAAATAGAGTCTATATCATCCCTTACATATACCCACTTGTCCTTAGGAAAGAATTTCCATGGACTTTATGGGAAGTTTACATATATTCAGAAAGGGACATGACTACCTATTTGTGGTAGTTTGTGGTGTCAACAAGATTTTTGTTCTAATGCCTTGTAAAACCATCATCAGTGGGAAAGAAACAACAAAAATTTTCTTTAGACAGGTTTGGGTGCACTTTGAGATACCAGTGAGCATTGTTCTAAATAATGACATGAGATTTCTCAATCTGGTTTGGAATACATTATAAGAGAATATGGAAAAGAATTTGAAGAGGTCTACAACATTCCATCCACATACATATGTGTAGATAGAAGTAGGCAATGGGGTTTTGTTGCAAATTTTGAGAGGTTATGGTAAAAAATATTTGAAGACTTGAGATGAAAATTTGGTATATATACAACACTCTTATAACATAACAATCCACACTTCTATGGTGATTCCTCCCCAATTGATTTTTTTTTTGGATATTTGCCACCTTCACCTTTGGATAATGCATATAGGCAGCAAGGAGGAGTAAGAGAGGATCTTACAAGGGATGCCTTGAGGGCTGAAAATTTTCTTGAGAAGATTAGGTAAATCCATATATAGTTACAAGAGACAATGTAGAATTCATAAGAAAATATAAGTCAAGACATGGTCAACACAGAACATAAAATTCATTCATGGTGGGAGACAGAGTATGGTTACAGTTGAACAAGGAGAGGCTACAAGGTCTTGGTAAGAAAATCAAGGCTCTGCAATATGGTCCCTTTGAGATACTTGAAAATGTGGGAGATAATGCCTATAGATTCAGTCTACACCCATACATGCACATTTACTTAGTTGTGAATGTAGAGAATTTGAAACTATACGAGCCTTCCATGTTATATCGGGAAGAGGAACATGTCTTACCTTCTGTAAAGAATTTGCCACTAAATAATCAGGTAGAGTTGACAAAAGATATAATTATGCAAAAGAGGTCCAGAACTGCAAGACATGGGAAACATGACCTTTGACATATTGGGTTGAAAGGACAAATTATGGGAAAGACTAAATGGTATACTCGAAAGGTGGAGGAAATTTTTCTCACCTTATTCAATGAAAGCTTCTAGGAACCAAAAGTGTCCAAAATGGGAAGGTGTGATATATATTGGATCATTATATTCTTTTTCATCCATATCAATGCTCTCAAAGTGGAAAAAATGGAGGAATAAACTCACATGACTATTTTTACTAGCAGTACCTAGTTTGGAAAATTGGGGTCTGAAACATTTCAAGAGCATTTAGAGGCATCAAACAATGTTTTTTGGGGGTTAAACTTTTTGAAGTTAGTCCCACGCCTTTTTTCCTTTTATACACACAAAGACCTTTCTAGTGGTGCAAGAATCATATTAAGCAAAGTCCATATGCAAAAGTTATGCCACTCAGAAATTGACCTTCCTCTTTTGACCACCATAATTCAAGAGGATGCCACGTGAGCTCTCATTATTCAAGGAAAAGGGGATAGCCATGTGATCATGATGAAGAGGACTATAGAAGATTCCATATTGTAACTATGGTTAAGAGTTGAAGGAGTCAAACCTAACCACTAGTAAGTTATCATGCTATGTTATAACCAGATCGCCAGTAGGAAAACAGGTTCCCTTATTTTCAAGTGCATTTGCTCTATAGATGAGCAGAGTAGCTGAAAGGGATAGGGAGGGACCACACAAAGATGATTTATGCATTGTATTAGCCCATATGCCCTACTTCTTTTTACTTGCATCAATTTTCTATTAAGAGAAAGAGAGAAGAGCAGCCTCATATTACAAGTGGGTTTTCTCCCAAAAAGTTTCCCAAGATATATTTTGTGTCAATCATGGTTTGTGTGTTTTTATTTAGTTGTTCTCCATTTTCTTCATAATTATAATTTGAATGCATACACAATAAACAATTATTTATAGATCTAGAAAATCTAAAGAGGAATAAACCCTCGTAGTGTAGATTTTGGATTTTTAAGTACAATTTTATCAAATCTGTTGTGACGAACTATCCAGTGGAATATCGATGACAATTAACGAATTAGAAATTCTATTAGATCCTTGTGCCATCTATTTAGAATGTCACAATATCTCTAGAAATTGAATTAAATTTTTATGTAGGAAAATGGCAATTTTTCCTTATAATTACAATTACCCTATTCATGAATTTATTGTTTTTTAATAACTAGAGGAATTGAGAACTAGACCGAGCTCGTACTCATGTGATATGGGGTTGATTCTGGTTGCTACCACTATAACCACTAGGTTCTTATGATTTCCCCTATCACAGGCATGGATAAATCATGGTTTGAACCTGCGACCTTTACTCAAGGAGTTCCTTGACAATACACCTTGTCACCAATTGGTCTACACCCCAGGGGCTTTAAAAAAGAAAGACATGGGGGTGGGATTTGTTCCCCATATGTGTGCATAGGTCATAAGGCCATTTAATATAATCTCTCTTGGTGCAACCACATGTTCAACCACTATCTCAAGTTGCCCCCATGTGAATATAACCTTTCCTAATGGTGAAAAACTCTTCACCTTCCAGCATTGGACCTAAAACCTACGGGGCTTCAAGAATATACTAGTACATCACATTCTCTTATTATGTTTAATCGATGAGATTTCAATTTTTTTTTAAATAACAAAGAAAATAAGGATCCACACTAACAAATCTTTACAAGGATATTGTGAAGACATTTCTTATGAATAGGGTTTAAGGAAATCAAAACCAACTCCAAGAAATACACTTGTAATAACAATAAGGTAGTTTTTTTGGTGGTTTATCCATCTATGTTATGGTCCAATTTGCTTCATTTCTTCCATTTTCAATATAATTAATCAACACTTTAACTCTCTTTTATTCATTGTACTATAATATTTTCATTTAATTAACCTCTAAAATCTTATTAAAGAAATAAATTGAAATTTGTAAGGATTTTATCACAAAAAGCATTAATTTTCTACAAAGTTTCAAAAATAATATGCCACATGCACAATAAAACCTACTATTAGATATCATATATTCTAATAGTATAAATGCAATGATACAAGGTTAATTTCCTTTTAAGATATCCCCTACATCCAAAGTCTAACAAAATATTGACATTAAAAAAATGGTATTTTTTCCCTTAAGTAATTATATCTACTTTATAGTTAAGCCTTGTAGACTTATAGTGGAAAAGGGAAATGAGTCGTATTGATCTGGTTTCTCCCAAGGTTTCATCCCTCATAAAAATATGAAGATTGTCTTAATTATACTTCATATATTCCATTTTCAATATAATTATTTAACAATTCAACTCTTTCTTGTTCATTGCACTATAATATTTTCATTTGATTAACCCCTAAAATCTTATTAGAGAAATAAACTTTGACCTTTTAAGGATTTTATCACAAAAGGTATTGATTTTCTACAAAGTTTTTAAAACTATATGATATACCACATGTGCAATAAAACCTGCACTTGAATAGGTTTAATTTAAATTCTCCTTTAAATAATATTTAACCCAGATCCATCTTAATTCTGAATCTACCAAGTATGAGAGGGATCAAATCTCATCTCTAGCGATTTAATCTCTTTCGCTTGGTAGATCCATAATTAAGATGGATATAGGCTAGTTTAATTATTAATTATAATTATTTATTTTATTTTATTTTTAGTTTTATGTAATTTGACCAAGTCAAATGTTTTATTGAGAATTATAATATTATTTTTATTGAGTCAAAATGCTAAATATGACTTTACAACATCTCTACAATACTAGGTTCAACCTCTCAGTGCCATTAATGTAATTTTTGTCAACAAAAACAAGCAATGTAGGTAAAGGCTTTGGGTTATCATGAGTGAGACTTGCTCAAATTCACTAGAAGACATTTATAGGCAATCATGTCAAAAAAATGTTTACTTAATCAAAATAAAACAATTATTACGATAAATCAATACTAAGATGAAATGTTGATGACAATAAAAGCTAAGAGTTTTATCTATTGCTTATGTCCAATTTGCCTATGCAACTATGATGACATACTCTTTTGATAGAGTTAAACGCAAGGCTTTGTTGTAAACTTTATACTTGAAACCATGGTGCCAAAAGAAGTACAAGATCAGCCATGTAGTTTTATTTATCTGAAGTTTTAAAACTAAGTTATGGCGACTATATATGTAATTAAATTCATTTCACAACACAAAATATAAGTCCACCATCAAGTTACGTTTACATTGAACTTGAAATAGATATTTATCATCAATTTAAGAAATCTACATTACATAAAAACAATATTGCCCTCTTTGTATTTAATAATTAATATTATAAAAATTTAATAATTAATTTATAAGGAATTTCAATAATTAATACTATAAATAAACCACTCTAAAAATATAACGACTCTAAACTAAAGGAAATTGAATATTTAATTATAAATTTAGAATTTCAAATTATCAGATACTATTTATTTATTACCTTTCAATTTACTAACAGACTTAGTTAACTATATAAATATGATATTTAACCTCTTATAAATACAAAATAAAAAAAAAACTTTTTAATTTATTACTCCATTTTTTATTAAATAATTTTTCACCTTTTTCAGAAAAATATAGTAGATTTTATAATATAATAACATACTTTGATATCATATATCACAAAAACGCACTCAAACTGCTTTTGCTTAGCTAAGAGTTCGTCTTCCTCAAACATAAGGAAACTGGTTAAAGACCCAAAACCCAGACAAAAATGAAAACCTGCTCCGTTATGGACCACCAGTGGGTTAGCGGGTTATTCCAAGTGACATAATTTTCCTTAAATAAAAGTGATGAGTGAACCTGTATTTGCAGATAACAGCTAGAGATAGTTGTCCTCACTGTTAATTTAAATAAAATTTTCCACAAATAAAAAAAAAAAAAACAACCAAAAAATATCATATATAAAAAATAATCATGTATACATCCGTACTCCATAAATACTGAACACCATTATATAACATTACCCATATAATGTATTTACTCCTGAGAGTCAAGATTTGAAAATCTGGAGAAAATTTGCGAAAAAAGGTTGGAGCAACAGAGCGCGATGACGAAAATGTAACAGAGCAGCGACTCTTGTACCGCCTCCATTTCCCCATTTTCTATTCTGTCGTCGCTACAAGCCTCACAACAGGGTTATGGAACTTGTTTTCAATGACAGATTGAGAGTTAGCCTGAGGGCCTTGACCCTGCAGAGGAAAGAAAGGCCCTCCCAGCCTTCGCCGAATCTCTACCCGCTGCCAGACCTCTTGATATTTTTTCTCGCAGTTGTCTATAATGAAACTTTTTGAAAGCCTTTTAGGTGGGTTTTTCCGGTCAAAATCCTGCTGCAATTTATTGGAATCGCAAGTTTGATAGCTAGTTTCTGCACAATCAAAGCGTCCCAGGGGTCTTTCAGAGTGCTGAATCCAAATATGCAGTTAAAAAACTATTTTAACTGCAACAAATCAAGATTTAACCTCAATTTCTTCTGCCAGATTCCGTCACCGAAATCTCCAAAAAGTCATATTATAGACAACTCCTTTTTCCTCACGCTCTGACTGAGTCGCTTCAGAGAGACCCTGAACTTGGGGTGTCATTGCAATTTATTTAGTAATAGAAGTTTCCTCGCATAGTGGTTGATGAAAATCCTGAGCAGGTTCATACGAAGGTACCGTTCGCTGCTTTTGCCGCTCAGGAATTCCCAATTTTTGTTAAAACCCGGAAAATCGTTACGCCTCAAGGTTTGTGAACGGGAGGCGGTATCTTCACTCGCAAACAAAATATTTCACTTTTCATGTATGCTAGAGGAGAATCCTCTATAAGGGAAAGCAATTAAATTTGGCAAATGTTTTGAGGGATTATGGCATTAAGAAGAATGTCATTGTCTCTCTCACGGCCGCACGCACTGAAAGGAGGGGCAAAGTTTTTGGGGCAACTTCTACTTCAAAACCTTAGTAATTTAAAGAAGATCTCAACATGAGATTTATCTTTCAATTTTTGAAAGCTCTCGCTGGCAGGCGTTTGTGGTTGAACATTCATCACAGGCCTTAATGATTCACATGTACCAACTCTTCACCACGTTAAAAATTCTTCACCATATTAAGCATACAATTATCTTCACCATATTAAGCATACAATTATCTGTGGAAGAACATAAAATTGTTATTTTGTTCTAAAGGTTATTTTGTAGTTGTATTCAAAGATCTGGAGGATCGACATAGGGATTTTGATGAGGGCCCTGGTTTTGGGGTAGCGTGGGACTCTCAATCTAGCCCTGGTTTCCTAAATTCAACCCGCTCTCCATGAAGACTCTTGCCACTCTAGTGTGGGTAAGACTCCCAAACCTTTCCCTTTAGTGGATTACATCAAATTTCCTTAGAGTTATTGGAAATGCTATTGGATGCTTTGTCAAAATAGACAATGAGAGGATATATAGGGGGTTCATATCTTTAGTGTGTGTAGAACTAGATTTGAGTGCAGGTCTCCTAGATAAAATCATTCTCAAATGTGATGGGGAGGACATTCATCAACCTCTAGACTATGAAAAAAAACTTTTAGATGCAAAAATTATTAGTAACCCAGGCATCATAATGTATGCCCTAAAGGAGTGTCAGAATCCTCGAAGCCACGAAAACCCAATCGTGGCTGGCATGATTTGAAGGTAGATTCAAATGGCAAGAAGTCAATAGGCAATACTAAAGAAAACCCTCAACATGAAAAGATACACCCTGATTCTTCAACCTCCCAAGATCTTGTGCAGCCCATAGTTGACAAGCCTTTGGCTTCAAAGGAAAAAAAATGTGTTAATGGTGACTACGACCACAAGGCAAAAATGATCTCACGTGTCTGATCATTTAGATAGTATCTGCAAAAATGATTTCAAGTGTCTGATCATTCAGATAGTATCTGAGGAGGTGGGGCCAATGGAGCTTTCTATGAAAGAGGAGGATATGACACGTTCCTTAAATGTAACTCGTAAATATGTAGCATAGGATGAAAAAGCGGAAGCAATGAAATTTTTTTATGAAATATGAGAATATGACAAGTTCTTCAAATATAACTATTAAATCGATAAAATGAGTAGATGTCCATAAGATAGAGAAAAAAAAAACTTTTAAACACCTGTATTGTTTCATATCTTAATATATCATCAGTGTCATGACCTCTCACGACAACTTCTCGAGATCAGTTAATAAATATATATACTCAATGTAAAATTTGCTTACTTCTAATAAGATATTTTCAATCAGCTTAAAAACACATTACCCATTACCACATTGCGATGACACGAGGGTTATTGTCCTATATTAATATAAGAATACAAAAATTATTATTTTAATTTAAAATAGCCATATATTAACAAGCCACGTGAAACTCATTAGTATATTTTTGTGTTTTATAAATGCTACACTCTGGAAGCTAAACTCATTAATAAAAATCTCTAAACCTGCTGTGGAATCGACTTTTTAATAAGGGTAATTTTTTTTTTTTAAATTTAAAACACTTACTACTCATATAATTGCCATTCAGAGAAAACACCCAACATATGGCCCCGTGAAACTCATTAGTATATTTTTATGTTTTATAAATACTACACTCGGAAGGTAAATTAATTAATAAAAATCTTTAAACCTTCTGTATACTCGACCTTTTAATAAGTGTAAGTTATATTTTTTTTAAATTAAAAATACTAACGACCCATATAATTTCACTCAAAGAAAACACCAACATATTGCCACGCAAAGCTCATTGGTATATTGAGTGTTTTATAAATACTACACTCGGAAGGCAGATTCATTAATAAAAATCTCTAAACCTTCCGTGTACTCGACCTTTTAATAAGTGCAAGTTATATTTTTTTTAAATTAAAAATACTAACGACTCATATAATTTCCACTCAAAGAAAACACCAAACATATGGCCACGTAAATTCATTAGTATATTTTATTTATAAATACTACACTAGGAAGGTAAATTCATTAATAAAAATCTCTAAACTTTCTGTGTACTCGACTTTTTAGTAAGTGTAAATTATATTTTTTTTAAAATTAAAAATACTAACGAGCCATATAATTTCCACTCAAAGAAAACACTAACATATATAATAAAAAACAGGTTTTAGCCCTTGCTCCAGTTTTTTCATAAATAGTGCGATTAGTAAATAGTAGCGTTCCATGGCGTTCGACGCGACCACCGAGAAACAATGATGTATGAATATTCCAGACCGATCAAATGTAACCGTTGAAGAGGGAGTGGGAGGAATATTTCTGACATGCCATCCGGACTAGATGATAATCACCGTCGGATTAGAGAACGGGAGACGGGAGCCTAAGAAGTAAGTATGGAAAGAATTATGGCTTTTTAAGGCCAGAAAAGCTGGGCTAAAAAGCTATCTTCTGTCTTTGTAAATCCTTTGCCTACCCTCCCCGCGGACATAATTCAAATCTGTGTGTTCATATTTCCCTGTTTTGGTGTGAAGGAGATGACAGAAGGAAAATTTAGAGGTCTTTAATGCCTACCGGATAGGGATAGATTGGCTGTAATGCATTCTTGGAGGTCTGTAATGCCCCTTTAAAATCGATGATCAGATACAGAATTTATGTTTTCACGGACTCCCGTCCTGTAGGCTCCTTTTAGGTTTCATTTACAACTTATTTTATAAGTAATGCTGAATTCTTGTTTTTTTACTGGATACCGATATACTTTATTCTTCTAACAAATTTATCAGCAGTTTATGTTCTGTTCTGTTTGTATCAATAACTTTTTATTTGAACAGTTATTCTCTGCTCTGTTCTGTTTGTATCAATACTTTTCTATTTCACCAATGTCATTTACTCTGTTCTGCATGTCAGATTACTTTTGAAGTTTAAGGTTGTACAAATTTGCATTAAATGGAGAATGATGGATGGATTGAAAAATATTTAATGCTTTCTTGGATGCGCAACCTCTGTGTTCAGGTAATTGTGATTTATTGCTTTTGTTTCCACTCAATGAACTGTGATATGATCTTTAATACCTGCTAAATATGTATGATCAGTTATAGTAACAGGAATTATGTCTTTCATGGATGCACAACTAAGTTTCTTGGAAGATTTATTCACAACCTATTTTTGAAGTATTTCTGAGTTCTTTTTCTTAGGTTAATAGATAATAATATACATCATTTTTCCAATAAGTTTATGTAGCGGTCTTTATTCTTTTCAGTTTGTATCAATAATTTATTTATTCTTTCTCTGCTTTGTATTTCTCATGTCAGAATAGTTACAGATTTGTCCTTAATTCGGTATTAAAAGATGGAAAGGAGGAATTAATGCTTTATTGGATGCACATCCTGCAGATTCACTGGAGCATTCATTCACCACCAATTTTTAAAGGGGCTTTAATTTTGTAAGATAAATCCAAATTCATGTAACAATGAAGAGTATGTTCTGTTTTCTTCTGTATCGATAAATGTTAGGTTCGGTTTGGTTATCTGTGTTGAGCATTGCTTTGGTATGCCTTATGTCCGACTAATTTTGGTAGATCTAGTCCTTCCATACCTGTGGCTATGGCCAAGACGCATTCCATCTAGCGCTAGGTTTTCTTAATTTTCAAAGAACCAAAATTAACTTGAATATATGCCACCGGACTAGAAACTTTAAACCTAGGATATACACATCCAAAGTCCAATTCATTGGTTAATGAAAACAGAGCATCGGGCTTACCTACATCTCAGGTCACGACTAGGGTGCCCGGTACCACAAGCCACGTCCACGGTGCCTGGTCCAGTCCAGAGCCCACGACCAAGGCGTCCGGCACACGATTTTTCTGGCGGGCGCTTTTGTCGAGCGTCCTAACGCTGTCACGTATCGAATGACGATAACCATAGGCCACGAACAAAGCGTCTGACACGTGGTTTTGCCTTATTGAATGACCATAAAATCAAATTCTAATCTATAGACTTGGGTTTAAGAGTTGATGTGTTTGCCTGTCATAGCCAACTTCAATTTCTATTGGTGCACTTGGTGTAAGGTTAGTTTTTTCTAGGCTACATTTACATTATAATTTTTGTTGTAGAACTTTCACTTAATAGGAGTTTTTATTTACAATCGGATTAAATTGTTCAGGAGTTTTTATGAGTTTTTATTTACAATCGGATTAAATTGTTCAGGAGTTTTTATTTACAATCGGATTAAATTGTTCTTATTTACAATTGGATTAAACTAGGGTTTATTTTTTTTTTTAATTTTGGATTAAATTTTGAAGTATTTTATTTTTACTTTGTAATTTTTTCTAGTATTTTTGTTATAGGTGTAAAAAACGTTTTTAAATTTGAGAAATTTTCTAGTATTCTTGTTATAGGTGTTGAAAGTTTATGTTTTTGGTGAAGAATGTATTGTTGTAAGGTCGGTTTTCGTAGACTAGGTTTAAAGCTATAATTTTTTTGTAAAACTCTTATTTATTAAGAGTTTTTATTCAGATCTGGAATAAATTAGGGTTTAATTTTTTCAACTTTTTATTAAATTTTGAAGTATTTAATTTTCACATTATAAATATTTTAAATATGATAAACCTTCAAGTATTCTTGTTGTATGTGTAAAAAACATTTTTGAATTTGAGAAAATTTTCAGTGTTCTTGTTTTATGTGTGGAAAACTTATTATCCATTAGAAAATGATGTTTCACATGTAAACTTCTAGATTTCATTAATTTTGCTATTTCAATGCATTGATTTATGTGTGTGTGTCATTATAGGTTGAGGATAACCCTAATATTAGATAGAAGAATAATTTACACAATTGTGGGATGCTTTTGCTAAGATTGTGTGAGCCTAAACACTGCTTAACACTGTTCACTGTTTCCATATGCCTTGTGTTAACAATATAGATGGTATCCAAGCTATCATAGTTGGTCCTAAACACCTCATCTAACAATGTCCTTACCAAGAAGATCCTGTGTGTTCCATTAGTTACATGGTATTCAATCACCTTCTAATAACCATTGTATCGTCACCAGTAAATATGCTTACTTCTAATCGTATGTTATACTCGTACAACAATCTCCTCCTGGGACTCGATCAATGGTAGAGATAGGTAGTACTAATGCCATATGATCCGTATAGAGCTCATAGGTTAGTGTGCTTAAGCTGTACCGATTTATATACATGTAGTGAGCGTATCTCCCTAATCAATAGACCCAGTGAACACATGAAATACATAGGGTGTTCACATTGTACCGATTTATGTACATGTCATTATTGTGTTACCCTAATCAATAGACCCTATGAACACGCCAAATATATGGGTGTTTACAATCTTTGATATTTTGTAACTTAGAAATCGGAGAAACCACAATAAAAACCATTTTTCCGTCAACGTTTCAAATCCCAACATGGATCCATCATCAGGACTATTTTGAATGTTGATAGTAGAAGAGCTCAATAGGTTAGTGTGATTAAATCCATAATCTTTGATATCTATAACATACACCTATCTTATTGAATATACGTGGTCTCTATACATATTACCTATATTATGGAAATGAGATTGGTAATATGACTACTACTGCCTAATTTCACCATATTTTAGCCCGTATGGTTACCGTGGAATGCAATGGATAAGGGAACATAAAAAGGCATACACATATGAAATGACAATGATAAGGAAGTCGATAACCAATATGAATAGGATAGTACATATCATAGCCTCCTAGTAATGTGATTACATTGAGCACATGGTCAATACGAGTACTGGTGTCATCATTACCTTTCATACTAGTACTAATACAATGGATCCTAGCTCATGTCTAATCAAGCCCTTGTTGAAACCTAATAAAAGCTCTTGTTAGTGTATTATCATGTTTCTCCTTCTTCTCCTAGTATTGTTCCCATCACATCAATTAGACTTATTTCATGTATTGTAAATCACACAGTATATCTTATATATGGTAATCGAATAGGATAAGCTCTTGCTCTATTCAATGGACTTAGTATCTCTCTATCTGCTCTGAGCACCGGGATTCACTTATATCAATGCAATTACTTCAAATGATGCTATACATAGCTTACTCTACTCTTGATTAGCTGTTATGTCAATTGAGTTACATATCATACTTTATTATCTAGAAAGTTGTAGGTTATCATATCTTATACCTGTATATTCCTGGGGCATAAGGTGATCCAATATATGACCTCTATAGAATAGTAATGGGTTGATTCCATTACTATTAGTTTACCACGTATCGTACTAAGTATGTCGTTTCCCCTTTATTCCAATAATAATGGTAATACGATTAACCTCACCCTTTTACTCGTTTGTGGTAATATAGATAATGCCATTCATTATGGTAAGATGGTGGTTATATTGTAGTACTAAGACCATACCTTATTGAACATCATGGTTATACTACTATCTCTGCCTAATTACATTGGTTCTCGGAGGAGATTCATGGATGAAACAAATATGGAACTAAGGGAATCGATAGGACTAGTAACCTGTAATGGCAGTACTAAGAAGAGATCAAGTAGAGATAGGTAAGCACTGTTCTGAATAGGGTTCAATCTCCATGGAAGTTGATTTACCCATAGAATAAGAATTAGGGAGATACTGATACTTAAAGCTATACACGAACCAATGAAACTCAACTTATTTGATAGCTCATCTACATGTTATATCTATAATAGATCCTATAGTGTTAACACCAACTTATAGTGTTCTTGATTGAGATTCATTACTATTGCATTCAGACTAATATGATAACCAAGACTCCTATTTAGTAAGCAATGAATATAAAGTCCCTGTATTCTATAATCACTTAGCTTAAGGGATATATTATAGCTAAGTTACCTATACATCGTACACTTTATGTCATATCTGTGTGTCAACACCAGTGGTAATACTCAATACTTATGCTAATCAAGTTGGAATACTGTAACCTTTGGGAAATACAGATAGCTTTGAGTTACTAGAGTAAAGCATCATGTATATTATAAAAAAGATACGGTTCGACAATTATACTAGCTTCAATTATTAGGTATATGCTTATACATCTCTAACTATTACAACATAATGAATGATCTAACATATTTTGGAGACAGAACCAATCCCATGTATTTGAACTTAATGATCGGGTCTATGAATCGAGTATCACTAAGGCATATGTAGTGGTTTTGGTTTAAATCAATCGAAGGAAGTAAGATGATTACACATCATACCAGTACTAATCACTCGCATAGGATTGATACCCATTGAATACTCATACTCATAAAGCATAATGGTTTCAACACTAATACATGAAGAACAAGCAAAGGTTAAGTAGTATTAATAGCCTATGATACTTGTAAGCAATGACCAGCTTTGGTACCGGAATAAGGCTATCGCATATTCCATAACTAGTAGTTCGTAATCAATCATAACATGAAGTTGTTCCAATTCCATTACTAAGGGGTATGTAAGCTTTATTATGTTTACAGAACATCGATACCATCACTTCTTGCTTACTTATGCTTAGATTATACTATGATGTAAGCTTAAGTATATCCGTAATTAACCATAGAGAACTCGATTATACTGAATCACAGGTATATGCAGTGAGAAAGAGTACAACTTATCTAGTAATGCCATTGTGTTTGTGTTTGTAAGCAGCTTAGCAACACACTTATTATGGATATAACCAGCGTGTTATGTAATCACTACTAGAATGAATAAGAGTATAAAGCAGAGATCAGTTTGAACACCTCTTTCATTACCATTATAACCGATATACCTCTATGCATTCACTGCTCTAAGAGTGGTACTGTAACCATTCATAAGATCGTAACTACTACTACCTTGTTCTGTAATCTATGTAATATACATAATATAGGTCATAACTGTTACTTAAGATAGAGTAACCCAATCATTACATACTATAAACCATACGTATACCCTTGTTTTACTCTAGTTAGGTCTCAATACCCTATCATAGTTCTTTCACACATAAGGAATACCATAATGATTGGCATACGTTTATGATACCTATAAACGAATTGAAATAGGTAAGCCATTAGTACACAGTGAACAATGATTTCCATATGTATGACAACTACTGATCTTTGACATGTTAAGTGTTTCCTAATTATGGAGATAACCTAATGAGCAATGACTATTGCACACTACTCGGTTAGCTTTGTTCTCACTTTCAACACACTCTGTAAACTGTATTAGCGTTCTCAATATCTATACCAGTATAAGCTTAATATAGATTCATCATTGTAAACAACCTATCACGTTAATACAGTAAGTAATCACAACTTTATTTATATCACTAAGCTTTTGGTTATCTATTACATACAAGTTGATATGGTGTAAGAGTAACCTTTAACACTATGGCATTAGATCAGAGTGTGTATGTTAGCCTTATAAGCTTAGAGATACTGTATATGAACCCTTATAACATGCTTGTACTCATAGGGTATTGAGACTAGCTTGATGAGATCCGAGCTTGGTAAGAGTTACAGTAATTAGAGTACTACTATATCTATAACAGACATCATGTTTGACTATGATTGCCTAACCACTGTAATTCAATGAGCTGATTACGCTATTAGTGTTATGCAAGTGATCCTTTTGTTTATGAGAAGGTCGAAGAATCAGGCCCCACATTATATACCCCAAAAGAATTTCCAGGGCTTGGTAATTCCTTGCTAGGAGCTCCAACTGCATGGAATTACTTTGAGAGGTGGTGATGAATACTATTTAAAGATAAGTCACTGGGGGTTCTACTAAAGATGAAATAACTGTATCGATCAACGATCAACCGACTATCAACGATCATCGATTGAGCACTTGTTATACGAACATGTTCTTTAGCACTCGAGTAAATAGGGGTGGTTAGTTACAGAGTGTGCTTGCTCGACGAGCTTGTTGTCTTATGATCTCGAGTCTGGATATGTGGATCGGTTTCATATGCGGATGGAGACAAACACCCCTTCTAGTGAAACACATCCCCCACATTGGGGAAACTTTTCCCCTTATGTTTCCTCAAGTTCCTAAAAGGGGGATGTGTGGAAACGTTTTCCTAGGTGTTCCCCATCCCAGGAGGGTGGGAAGCGTGGATAGCACGCCCCCCACCCTAGGGTACGTGTCCTCGTGGAACACTGGTTACCAAGGCATTGAGAAAGTGTATGTTCTTCTTATCCTTTTTTTTCAATTGTGAATTTGATGCTCTTATTTTCGTTGTTCAAGTCTTTGAAGAACTATTCTAATATTTCGCTTGCATGAGGCGTAGCATACCCAATACCTTCCGTACTTTGTTGATGATATGGGGTGCTTCTTGGAAACATCAAATTTCATTCCAGTTGGTTACTTTGGTATCTTTACCCAATAGGTGTATCACTAGTTAACTAAGACATGTACATAAACAATGCAGGCCTCTGCAAGAATAATTAACCATTTAATAATAATGGTTAATAATAATAATAATAATAATAATCAAATTGTTGAGTGATCGATTGAGAGCGGTAACACCATTTTTTTTTTTTTTTTTTTGCATGTGGTTCACGAGCACCCTGGTCAGTGAGTGATTGCTACGTCCACTGAAAAATCTTGGTGATAGCTAGGCTAAATCGCCCCTCGGCTTACTACAAGACTTGGCCCCAAGGGCTTCTGGTGGATTCGACCCTGTGACCTCCCAATGGCGAGGCACAGTTTTTGACCAACTGAGCTAACCCTTGGGGCTAGAGAGCGGTAACACGATTGATTCTGAATTTCATTAATTTTGCTACTTCAATGCATTGTTTTATGTGTGTGCCATTATAGGTTGAGGATAACGCTAATATTGAATAGAAGAATAATTTAGACAATTGTGGGATGCTTTTGCTAGGATTGTGTGAGCCTAAACACCTCACAATATAGTTTTGATTCCCCACAATTGCCTCTAACTCTCAACCCCTCCCATGAGATTTGAATTTGTGTCCCAATAGAGACTAAACCCAACATAAAATAAAAACACACACACACACACACACACACACACACACACACACACACACACATATATATATATATGATTACTTTAAACAAACTTCACAATTATGTTTTCTTACCTACACATGTAAATGTTTTGTACTGTGAAGTTTCTTTAAAGCAATAAGATATTGTATCATCACCAAGTTGATCCATGAGAATAACATTTTATTCAATAATTGCTTCTCTTGCAATATTTTTTGGAAATAATGCTTACACTAATGTAATAAGTCACATTTTATAAGTGACAAATTAGTTTGTCAATTGTTATAGGTGGTTGGGATATTTTCTCAACTTCTCCTCCTAAATTAGGAATAACTTAGATCTAGTAACAAGATAAAAACTCTATATAGCAAAATTATAGTAGAATTATAGCAAAATTTGATATAGTTTTTTGTATGTGCTTATGAAATATTAATTTGGTATCCAAGTGAGCTTGGGCCTCAATCCCTCATGGAAGTCCAAGCGCATGGGGAAAATAGAGTGGTTTGTTGTTTGTGCTATTTGTATTAATGGTTCGTCCATCATTTGATATAGTTGTTTCCTAGGAGAATATTTTGGTATAGCTATTGTTCACTAGCTATTGCCTGAAAATTGCTTGTCCCTCGCATTATCAATCACAGGCTAATGTTGTCCATTATGGGGTGAGGATATCAGATCTTGACACCATTGGAAGTCGTGGGCATCTTGCCTTTATCAACCACTTCCGAAGGCGTATGTTCCATCGATGCATATCAAGCAAGAATAATTGCTAGTGAAGACCATTGTCACACGCAAATCGATGATTTGTTTCTTTCAAAATCTAAGAACCCAAGATTTTTCAATTATGCTTCTAAATCCAAGAACCGATGTTTTGCACTTGTTTTTGGCACAAGGCTAGTTATCCACAATTGGACATTTGGACAAAGGACATTTGTAGGTTACCACACTCTTAATGTGGTTCGATCCAGTGGCCAAATGGTGTAATAATAAATGCTGTATGATAATTGGAGGCATGCACATCTCACCGTGTACAGTAACGAGAAGTTGCAATGAGGTTTGGTATAGTAATGGTCCACATACTTGTTCGGTTGAAGATAACGATGGTCTTTCAATTCCCAATAGAGCATCGGTTTTCTATCATGTCCCTTCTCAAACACATTAGTAACAGAGTGCTACTACACAATTTTGCACATTTTTGACTAAGGAAGTGGGCCCCACACTTTTGACTTAGGGACTTAGGGGCCAAATCGACTTTATTTAGTTGCTAGTGGAGTGTGGGGGCCACCCACATAGGAGTTCCAATTAGCCATTCAATATGCTTGGAGGGAAAATCAAATGGGTGGATGGAGGGGCCCACATGAGGCTGAGGGAGCCCAAGGAGTTAAAAAGAGAGATCAGCTCTCATTTTATTTTGATTCTGAATATTTGACAAACAAACTCACTCTTGTACGCTCTGTTGCTTAGCGTCTCTACCGGTTGTTTAGCCACGAGTCTTCCACGGGGAAGATTCAACCTCTATTTCGGGGGACCATCCGTGCCTGCCCTAGGGAGGCTGTTCCAGAGAGATTGCAGGAGTTTCCAGTAGCGATTTACAACTCAGCCAACCACGTAGAGGAAGGGATTGTGTGTTTTCTGGGCAGCTAGAAATACATAAAGGTTGATTTAGCCACCCAAGAGGTTGACAATCCAAAGTCAAAATCAGAGAAATTACTTTCTCGGTTTTGTCCAAGGAGTCTAAGGCTAAAAGGGCAGAATTTTCTAGGTAGTTTTTGGGCACTTTCCAGCAGGCTGAAAGTCAACAGATGTAGCCAGAGAGTAGCTCCCAAGAGGTCGAAAATCCAAAGTCAAAATCAAAGAAATTCTCTTCTAATTTTTTTTGGTTTTTGTCCAAGGAGTCTAAAGCTAAGAGGGAATAATTTTCTGGGTAGTTTTTGGGCACTTTTGAACAAACCGAAAGTGAACAGATGTAGCCAGAGAGCAACTCCCAAGAGGCCGAAAATCCAAAGTCAAAATTAGAGAAATTCCATTTTGGGTTTTTTTGGGTTTTGTCCAAGGAGTCTAAGGCTTAAGGGGCAAAATTTTCTAGGCAGTTTTTGGGCACTTTCTAGCAGGCCGAAGTCAGCAGATCAACAATTTTGCTGGGACAATGCAGAGCATAGTAGAACAGTAGTTGAACATCCATCTTTCCAGCTATTTTAGCACCTGGGTTTGGTCCAGCTTGTCCTTGAGACAAGCCCAAGTGCACTACTCCATTTATATATTGTACTCATGCTCTCATATTTCATAATATATGGCTCAACAATTCTAGTATTATAGTGTTTCATGGGTGTTTGATAAACGTTTTTAATTTTCCACTGTTGCATTGTTTGTTTAATTGGTTTATCACTTAAATTCCTATTTATGAACATGACAGTGGTATCAGAGCATGATCTTGTCTCGGCTGTGGGTAATTAGTAAGATCATGGGAGATTTGGACATGTATGCACAGTGACGAGTTACATCGTACACTACCCATGGCTCAAGGGAGATTCAGTATGCAGGGATTCTAGGGTGGAATCCGCTAGAGTGATGAAAGGTTGGCTTAGTTGAGGAAGGTGTCAGACTAGATCCATCCTTGTCCTTACAACATATACATTAGAGGTGCACAAGCTGTGGGAGTACAACCATCTACACTATGTGGGGAAAGCCAACAGAATCAGGGCACCAGATCTCTTGGAAAGGAGCAGGTAGGCCAGAGATAGTTAGAGGATGAGTCAAGGATATGATTTTTCTGGTGGAGACCTAGTCTTAGACATTAGGGGCGTGAAGAGGGGATTGAACATGAGGTAGAGAACACGTGGGAGTGTGAGGATCACATTGCTATACCCAGTGTGGCACAAGAGTCACCATTTCTGGAGGCCTCTTTGATAGCACCAATTGACACCTTGGGGGAGAAAGTAGAGCATACACCCATAGGACCATCCATTGATGAGGTGTCAGGAAACATCCCCACTGTCGATGAGGAGCCAATAGATACAGAGGCATCCAGATCTATGACACAGTTGCTGTAGAAATTTATCATTTCCCACCCTGGTTTTCAGTTTCACCTTATTTCTCCCATATAGTTAAATGCCCTTTCCCATATCCATCAATTCAACAACTGAATTTTTTTTTTTGCTGAAGACACAAATTTTGGAAATTTTACAGAATGTTGGAAAATGCAGAAATAAAAAAATTGGCAGGTACAAACAGTCATTTAACACATTTGAACACAATGATTTTTGGTCAATGTGACCCTGGAAAAACCCCCTACAATTCTTGGGGAAAACCAGTTCGAGAGCTCTTCTTTATTTCTGAAAATGCCTTTTTTTACAGTGAGAAATATTCAGCAAAAAATCAGCAAGCAAATTTACAACTTATCTCTTTTCCCGTGCCTCACAGTGAATTGGAAATTACAGCAAACAGGACAGCAATAAATGTTGTACGGCCTCCTTGATTTTCGTGCCCACTTTCAGCCTTAAATGCTGCTGTACGGCGTGCATTAAATGCATTGTACAGACCTCAATTTGCGTGCAAAAAAAAATAGCAAACTGCTCTTCGATTTCTGTGCAAACCACTCCTCAATTTCTGTACAAACCCGCTGTACGGATTTCTAGAAAATCGTGCCAAAATCAGCCTTTCACTGTGTGCTTAATCAGTTGTACAAATCTGCTCAACTATTGCCTTGGAATGTGTGCCAAGCTGCTGTCTCCTTCTCCTCCTTGTCCAGAAATCTCCCTTGCTCTCTTGCTCTGTTGGGTCCCTATAATACTAGTGATTCCCCCATTAATATTGTAGTTATACCCCTTATTTATATTGTTGTGCCCCTATTACCCACATATTGTTATTTCTGTGCCCCATAGAATCCCTCTATTATTATTTTTGTGGCTTTATATTATTATTGTTAGGTCGGCTGGATTATATTGTGACTCCTTAGACTCCGATATATAGAAAGGAGGTTTTGTCATTTGTATCATCGAAGAATTGTTCATTTATGTTAAAGGAGGTTGCCCCCTCGAAGAGGCTGAATTCTAAGTCGTTGATCTATCTTTTCTATCTTTTCTTGAGCTGGTTTCATAACATAACGTCTGGCTACAATGTAGACTTTTTATTTATTTATTTTATTTTTATATTTTTTTGGTTAAGTTTTTTAAAATTGGAAATGTCTTTTAAAGAGTTTACTCATACAACCCTGTAAGAATATATGGTTTTTTGATTTGGCTAAGAAAAAAAACTAATAACACACTACTTGTAGGATGGATAGAATTATTTTGGCCGAAAAGACTCTACTATGTACTCCGTGTATTAATAATTTTACCCATACAATTTACGAATTAATGTAAAAAAAGAATAATATCATAATTATATCAATACACATGTTTATTTTAGAATAAGTTTTTTAAAATTTAATTTAATTATCAATAATTATTAAGTGGATGGTAGGGATTTAACCTCCATGGAATATCCCATAATATTCTTAGTAGTATATATAGATCAAAGATTGAAATTTATTTTCAAAGTAGTTATGCTCTTGGTGCCCTTTTAATTAAATTGATTAATTAAAAAAATGTCACATGAGCATGTGCCATATGGATACGAGTTATGGTTTTCTGGGCATATGGTATTACTAAGCCATGGTATATAACAAAGCCTATAAATACGTTAAGAATCTCTATAGTAAAGTGGAACTAATCTCCATGGTTTAGAATCATGACACATGTTTGTTTGTTTGTTTGTTGTTGTTTTTTTTTTTGTAATATATTAAT
>APFE030136009.1:120517-142310 GCA_000404065.3 Pinus taeda
ATATATAGTTGATGAATAAAAAACAAAGAGCAGTTGTGATGTAAAGATGAAAGAAGATAAGAGTGTCTCTCATTGTCTTCGAGTAGACAATGCCATTGTAGGTCCTAATGAAGAAGAAGCCATGTTTGCTCAAAAGTTCAAAAGAGGAATGCACAAGTTCAACGGTAAGTTTTCTTTCAAGTGCTTTGAATGTGGAAGGATAGGTCAATATGCATCTATATGCCCTTATGCCAAGATGAATGATAGTGATGAAGAGTCAAGATTAAAGTCCAAACATCAAAAGAAGTAGTAAGCCAGTGAGAAGAAGAATTTCTATTCAAAAGAGAAAAGTGATAGTGAAAGGAATGAAATTGTGGCAGATGAAGAAAGGAGAGAAATATTATTAATAGTTGAGACCGAAGAACCTGAAGTAAAAATAGACTATGAGGTAGAACTTAGAAGTGCATTAAAGGAAATAAATATCTTCTTAAAGAAGGAAAGTCAACTAATGCAGTAGCTTCAAGACAAAAACCAAAATGAAGGCACCATTCTTGCTCTCAAAGGGTAACTACAAGAACCAAAATGGTAAAGGGATTTCTATCTGAAAAACTAAGTAAGAAGGAACAAATTTGTGAAAGACTAGAGGAAGAGGTTGTCCTATTGAAAGAAGAATTAGAGCAACTCAAATTAAAGTTTTAGAAAGGCATTGAATCTCTAGATCACATTCTTAGCATGCATAGATATTCTTTCATTACAATAGGCCTTAGTTATCAAGAAAATTACGAGGCATCAAAGAAAAATGGTCCCCCAAGTTCATTAAAGGAAGATCGTTCCAAGAGGCTCAATCAGACATTCATAGCATCTAGTGGAAACTCTCACAATGATCCAAAGTAAGTGATGAACCAGGCCAAGCATGTTCATTTTGATGACCCTCAAGATAATTCCTGGAAGGAGTAGAGTACAAGAAACTAGAATGAAGAGAAAGGATCTTTCATGACAAGGAATCTTCACAAAGGATCCACATGCAGAAATGAAGCAGGTATTGAGAACCAACAGATGAATATGGATCCTCACAAAGCATTCACAGGGAACAATGAAGTATATGTTGGAAATCAACAAATGAATATGGCTCCTCAAATGAATGACTTCATAAGGTCAAGATCTCCCTCTGCATCTAAGTATCAAAATATTTTTCTTGGTTATTGTTTCTCATGCTCCTTCCATCTCTCAATGCAACATTCATAGCTCTCATCCCGAAAGAAGCTCAACCAAGTACTCCGGAGAAATTCAGGCCCATTTCTCTATGCAATGTCATATACAAAATCTTTTCGAAAGTCATTGCCAATCGCCTCAAACCGCTCCTTGCTCTTCCCATCTCACTGGAACAATCTGGCTATGTTGAAGGATGGAAAATATTGGACGACATCATTTTGACTCATGAAATTATCCACTCCTTAAAGAGAAACAAACAGGCTGGTATGCTTCTGAAAATCGATCTTTCTAAAGCCTTTGACAAAATTAGTTGGTCCTATATTAAACATATGCTGATTGCCTTCAGCTTTAGTCTGACCTGGGTTAGATGGCTTATGAATCTCATAACCTCCCCCTTCTGCTCCATCCTAGTTAATGGAATCCCATCCAAACCTTACTCCCCATCCAGAGAAATCCGTCAAGGTGACCCATTATCCCCCTTCCTCTTTATTATTATGGCAGAAGGTCTGGGTCGCCTTATAAAGAAGGTTGTTCAATCTCACGACCTTAGAGGCATCTCTGCCCATGGAACCTCTGTGATAACGCATCAACAATTTGTTGATGGCAATATGTTATTTGGATACCCTTATGTCAGTGAAGCCCGCACTTTCAAAGCTATGCTAGAAACCTTTTCAAGAGCCTCAAGAACCACTATTAATACTGCCAAATCTCAAATTTTCTTTTTCCACACTCCTCCAGCCACTCAAAGAATCATCGCTAGAATCATAGGATTCTCACAGACTAAACTTCCATCTAAATATTTGGGAGCTCCACTGATAGATTCAGCCATAAAGCATGCATCCTGGCAACAACTCATTGAGAAAATTGAAAGCTGCCTATCATCCTGGACCTATAGAACTCTCAACATGGCAAGCTGGCTCATTTCGATAAAGGTAGTTTTACAATCCATGCCTCTCTATCTCTTCTCTGTTCTTGCAAATTCGAAATGGGTGCTCAAAAAAATAAAAAAACTTTCAACGCAACTTTTTATGGGGCTCCATTGGGAAAAACCGTAAATGGACGTTAGTAAAATGGGACACGGTATGCACACCAAAAAAATAGGGAGGTCTAGGATTGCGAGACCCGCAACACAGCAACACATTAATGGGAGCACGAATATGGTGGCAGTGGGTTTCAAGCCCACATAAGCCATGGGCACAAATTTGGACTGCAAAATATGCGAACAACCGTCTGAAGGAAGAGTTGATAAGAATCAGCACCACGGATACAAGATCTCTAATCTGGAATGCAGCAAAACAACATAGAGATATAATACAAAAGCACAGCTTCTAGGAGATACACAAGGGGAGAACTGCACATTTCTGGATGGATTCTTGGCAACAGAGACCAAAATTTGTAGAAATCTTACCCTTTACAAATCATAATGGAAACAACATCAACCAGATAAACCATGTAGAATAATACTGGATTCAAAGCAATCAGGGTTTCAAGCAATGGAAACCTACTGCACATATAATACAACAAGAAACTGAAGCCTATAACTCGGAGCCACATAAAGAAATCACTAGCAGGAAAATTAGATTTACAACTGGAAAAGATGTTCTGAGATGGGGATATACTCCTAGAGGAACTTACACAACAAAATAAGCATACAAGCTGATGCTCCAAACACAGGAACCAGTTGATCCTAGTTGGAATCGCATATGGACTGCAGGAATATGGCCCAAAATCTCTACTTTCACATGGCTGCTCTATCACCAAAGACTTCTCACTTGGGACAACTTAATTAAAAGAGGATTCCAGGGACCCTCCTACTTTCCTAATTATCAAAAACATGAAGAAACTATTCAGCACCTCATGGACTCCTGCCACATGGCAAACCAATTATGGGGAAAACTTACTTTCAGATGTAAGCGACCCTATAGAATATTAGGGGATATAAAAGGCACCATTCACAATTGGACTCCTGATCCATATAATAGCAAAATTCTAAATGCACTATGGACAATTCTGTGGGCTTCCTTTTCTGGACGATTTGGAAGGAAAGAAACAAAAGAATTTTCAAAAATCAAAGCACTACTTTGGAGATCATCTGGACCAATTTATGTCAGAATATCCAAGAAACTCTAGCTCTCCAACAGTGGAGTGTTGAGGACTTTCCCACCCAGGCACAGGAACAGAGCATATGGGCCAACTCGAAATTAAAGCTCCCGCAGGTGCAAATTGATCCAAACAGAGTAAGCACTATCAACAAGCAACCCTCACATTGGAATCCCCCTCCAAAAAAAGTGATAAAGCTAAATTTTGATGGGGCCTCAAAGAACAACTGAGGCAAAGCAGGACATGGTGGAATCTTTAGAGATCATGAAGGCTGACCTCTGCTAATATACTTTGGCTCAATTGGATGGGACACGAGTAATTCTGCCGAAATGGAAGGACTGTGGCAAGGAATGAACTTAGCGCACCAACATAATTTTCATCCTATTATCATAGAAGGGGACTCCCAAATTCTGATACACATGGTTACCCAAATCCAATTGGGAATCATAGCTTCGACAGTCGCTACCAGTTGGAGACTAGTCCCCAGGTTTGAACTAATAGAGCAATGGATGAAACACAGACGAGTTACCACATTCATTCACGTCAAAAGGGAAAACAACAAGGTAGCCGATCTCTTGGCAAATATAGGAGTTAAACATGATCAGGTCCTACAATCCAACACAATCAATATTTTACATGACCAATCTCAATTAAAAGCATGCACTGACCTAGTGCACAAAGAAGCACATCTCCTGGATGCGGGTGATCAACAGGGCCAGTGAGGTGGCAGTCGACTGGGTTGGTTGTGGCTAGACCACATGGCCTTACGTAGATTGGCACAATGGTCTAAAATCGGCATTCACTACAACCATAAATGCACTTTAAGCGGGCGCATTCTCCAACCTGTTAGCCATCACCCACTTCGACTCTGTACAAACATGAATCCTTGGGAGAATTTCACCTTTGCATCTGTCCATCAACCTCTTCCACTGCAATGCCTCTTCCCTCAAGCCACTGCAGCACCCAACTCCCACACAACCACCGGGTGATGCTGCCACCTCTTATGCTGCATTGATTTCGGCCCCAGAATTCACATCACCCAGAGCCTGGATTGCCATTTTTCTTCCATTCAGCCCTTGCTATTAATCCCTCCGCTGAGTAGTCCACAAGTTCAATTGCGTCTTTGCACCACACTATGCCCAATTCTAGAAGGAATTATCATACTCCTGTAGACAACATGACAAGAATGTGACACCGTATGCGCAGCCACAGGGGCGGAAGCAGAGGAAGCCTGAGCCGCCCCCAACATTCTCCTATTTCGGACACCACTTCCTCCCTGTCCGAGCAGGCTCCCGAGTGTTACCCAAATACCCATAGTGGAAGAGGCCACTTCCATTTGGTGCCCCTTGCCTCACCTCCCAGTAGCTTTCCTTCCATTTCTGCTTTGTCTCCCAGAGGCACTCCACCCCATCCATAGCTGCAACCCCAAAATGCCCAATTCACTTTCCGCTTTACCCTGAATAGGCCCATCATCACGACCACTATCTCCATTTTCTTTCACGAAGCGGAGTAGGTCATTGAGGGACATGCTACAGAGGTTGGTGGTCGCACCAGAGCACTTGCAGAACAGGGCACTATGGGTGGTTGTAGCACCAGAGTAATTGAGGGCCAGGACATTGTGGGTGGTGGACACACCACAGAAGGATATAGCCGCACCAAATCCGAACCAGACATGGCTCAAACAATCATCGAAGAGGCAGGGACACAGAACACTAAGTAGGAGAGGAGACGTGCAGGGAAGAAGGTGTACAAGGACCAACACGCAAATGAGGTAATGGACCCTTATTGTTGTTTCATCGAGGAAGAACATCTAGCGCAGCAGGCAGGCAACATGAAGACCTCACAATAGGCAGGTGGCAACATGGAGGAGTACAAGAGTTTCATCATGGAGGAACACCTGTCGTCTCCGCCTTGCTCCTAGTCAGCCACTTCGAGTGCCGCGTGTCTGCCACACAGTCTACCACTCAGCATGCCACGTATCTCTTCTCGCAGGTTTTTGGAACTTTTCTTTCTAGTTTTTGTTTCAATGGGGTTTCGAGGAAAAAAAACTGTAGGTTTTAGGCTCTTCAGTTGGGGTTTGTTTCATTACGAAAACTGATAAGAAACTGTGCGCTTTGTTGGTTTCCCCTGCATGGGCAGCAAGCTAATTTTTTGAAGTTACTTTTACAACGGACTGGTTTCCCTTCTTGGGCAGTCTAGATCTAGAATCTGTTGTTTCTTTGCCATTATTCAGGCATGGATAGGTACAGGCTAAGGCCTCAGTGCACAATATTTTTTCAGTAATAGAATTAGCATAACTTAGAAAAAAAAAATAGTTATAATATAATTGACTTTTTTGAGTTTTGTGCCACGACGCACTCTCCAACCCAACATGGAAGAAATGTTGTAATGTCATTTCCTATCTTGTCATGCTATGTTATGTAAACAAAAATAATAAAATAATAAAAATAGAAATACACCTACGTTAAACTATAAATAACTTCAAACTAAAATAATAAAAATAAAAATTCTTCATTATTATTATTTGTATTAATTTTAATTAATTTTTGTTGGGTAGTTAAGGTAAACTCGATTCGATGAAGTTACTGATGGATTTCGGGCTCTAAGTTTATGAAAACCAATGGTATTCATGTGGAATATAATTGGTTGGGCATAGTGTTGTCATTGATGACAACCAATGTCATGTCACTGATGTCAAATGAGGTATGATGCCTTGGAATATTATTGAGCATTTGTTGAAGTTATGATGATCAAATAAGTATGGAGATGGTCTAATTGGATAGTCCTCTCCGAGTTCTTTCCAACGGTATACTACACTTGGTCAAACTCCTCCATAATGAGAATATAAGTCAGTTTGAAAGTGAACATTTATGAAAATCGGTCAAACACGAAAATTGTTAAAGATCATACAAATTAAGAGAAGATCCATGAATTTGTGAGCAATCAGTGGCCATTAGTGCCCAAGCATATGTATTGTTTAATAGGTTAACCTCCCCACAACTTCAGGCTGATTTGTCGATGGTTATAGATGAATTATGGCTGATGAATGGTGGATTTAGTGTAGACTTGTGTGATAGTTAATGGAGGTCACCAACCCCCCATGCCTTTCAACTTCCACCACGTGGATCTCCTCTAGCCAATGAAATGTTGACACATGGTAGGTGCTAGGTTAACCCTTTAACTGGATGCCAAGTGGACGCTCTAATGTAGGTGAGTGATGATGTGGCCCTCCAACGTGGATGCATAGGTGGCAACATTAGATTGGTCATAGCTGGTAGCACAATATTGGTGACAAGTGACAACATAAGACTAGTGCATAGGTACACATGATTGATGACGTGGACGTATGTGTCGCTAATTATGTTGTAGTATGATAAAGTGTCATGTGGCATTTCTAGTCAACATTTTTGAATGACTAATAAGGCCAAATTTGAGTGACGTTTGGCACCACTCAGAAAGTGCCACATGGTATGTTGATGTCACGTTGACATCAACATATGATTAACCATGGACCCCTAAGGATCAAGTCATATGGAGGAATAGGGCTAACTTGGTCACATCTAAGCGCCAAATGTGGTCATATGGTGGTTTAAATGTTGACCCAAAAATTTGAGTTATGGTTAGCCCCAACTTATATCAGCGATAGTTCATGCCATCCACACGCACACACATGTATGTGTGTGCATGTGCGGTGGTATGGTCGAAGATGTACTCGGTCTAACATACGAATGTTGTTTTATGGCATAATGTTCAAGCACTTATGGTTTTCAACCTTGTTGCGAGGTCAAGTCTTGGCTCATCATTGGCATATGGTTTTCGTTTAAAACAAAGTGTGTAGCACAATGGTCAAGTGCAAAGGTTTTCAACTTTGTCGCAAGGTTGAGCCTTGTCTTATCGTTGGTATGGTTTTCTATCTTAGAAACATGGTGTAGTGTGGCACAATGGTCAAGTGTGAATAGTGTTCGTCTCTGTCACAAGGTTGAGTCTTAGCTTATGGTTGACATTTGTTTCGATTTTGGTTTTGGCCTATGACTTTATTCATGTTAAAAATATCTTTAATAGACATTGGCATAAACAAGGAACATGACAACATAGTTGGTATTGATCCTAGTTGCACCACGAGAGGTCACGATTTCTAGTCCTATCAGGCTTGCCAAAATAAAAATAAAAAGTTGGACATGGCAATGCATTCAATCGAACATGAGTCAAACCGGAGGGGTGCATAATGTCCAACAGGCATTAGAAAAGTGAATTTTGTGGAACGCAGATCGGAAATATGCATTCTATTGAACTATTAAGTTTTATAATGTTTTGTTTGTTATTTTGAGGCCCAATTTGACTTTTGAAAAGGGATAAATGGGGACATGAAAAGTCATGAAGACAAGTTTTTGGGGGAAAGAGGCTATATATATTTTGTTATTATGAAAATGTTTTGGGGCTTATGAACATGTTATTCTTGGCACACTATAAACAAGAAGATTCCACTATTGATGATTGAATAATAGGTTGTTATTGGATTGAGATGATCCAATTTGTAAGGGGAATTTATTTTGTTTTGAAGTTGTGGATCCCATTTGAAAGATTGTGAAAAGCTGTCCACTATGTTTTGACAAAGGAGGTTGGTGCCTCAATCAGATTGAAACCAACAACAAGTCAATGCTTGAAAATTTTAGAGCTCGGTGGCTCATTCATGTTGGAGCCTACAAGAAGTTGGTGCATGCATATTTCTAGCAGGTTAATGCATGCAAATTGATGGAATCAAAGATTGAATAAAATAAAGATTTCTGAGCTTTTATTGCAAGGGTTTCCACATATTTATGGTGTTCATGTGTATTGATGTGATGATTGATTTTATTGATGCATTGTTATGCTTCTAGTTATGTTAAATTGGTTAAATTTGTTACATTTGTCATTATCCTGATTCAAACACCCCCTTCTCAATGTAATCGTAATTCTAACAATTAGTATCAGATCAAGTTCCCTTCAGGAATAATTAATCATTGAAAGGTTGACCCCATGGAACATGGACAATCTTAGGGCATCTTCAAGAAAATTTCCTCAGTTTGATGGAACAGGAAAAATAAAATCCTTGAGTGATCTTAAAGAAGTAGAACTTTAAGGAGAACTCATAAGTTCATTGGAAGAACTAAGACCATTAAGAAAAAATATAGTTCAACTAAGGCAACAACTACATGGATATAAGGAGAAAGACTATGATGTAGAGTTTGTCATCCTTCTAAAAATTGAATTCGAAGAAACAAAAAAGATAAAGGAGATTATGTCAAAGCAATTAAACGAAAATAAAAAACACTGTGAAAATTTGGGAGAAGAAATTGTTCTCCTAAGTAAAGAATTAGAAAATATCTCATATCTTCTTAATCAAAACTTGAAGCTCATTAAAGGTTCTGAGTTATTAAATTACATCATCAACTTTAATAGATCACCAAAATTGAAGACAAGCCTTGGATATTGAGAGATCCCAAATAACTATGAAGGAGAATCAAGCTCATTGGCAAAAAAAAAGGAAAATAGGAAATCCAATAGCTATGTTGGTGCACTTAACAACAATTTAAGAAAATAGCAAAGCCATGAATATGATTTCATCAAAACATGCTTGATTCGTCCAAAAAAAATAGAAGGAATAGTTAAAGCAATCAACAACTATGAATCGACCACCTGTTGATGCCTCTAAAATCCTAGCACCAACATTGGGGATAACCACCGGGTCCGGACCTTAGTACAACTCCTTTTCCATTTGGTGTGGTGGCTCCAACTGGATATTATGGGACCAGTTTTCCATATAATGAATGGTTTTATGGGTGATCATTTTATAATGTATAATAAGGATGATAAGTGCTTTATCCTATAACTAAAAAATATACAAATATACTTATCTAACCTGGGTAATGTATTAACAATGCAATTTCTGATTATTTCTAATAGACAAATAGTCATATAGATGAATTACTGATCTATAGAAAGATGCATTCATAGATAATGATTACTTTGTTTAAGAAATTAAACAAAGTAATTTAAATAAACATATCTCATTCATAACAATGTATATCGCTGACATATATATTTAAAGTATAACAATTCTAAATCTTCAGAAATGACATGATAAAGAATTGTTTTGAAGAGCATACATACATCAACAATAACAACTTTTAAAAGGAATGCTTCATCACATAAGGAAACAAGACAAAGGAACAGTGATAGAAATACCTCATGCATTTGAGTCTTTCCAATGCAAATAACACTCCGATTCCACTTTCTTATTTGAGATAACTTCCAGGAGATACAAAAGTGCAGGTCTTGAAAAAGTTTCTTCACAAAAATGTAGAACCTTAATCCACTACTGATAAAAAAAATATATTTAGAAGTACAAAAGTGTAACTTCTCAAATCAAGTTTTTTATGCAAATTGAGGACCCTTTCTTCAAAGATATGAAAGTGTTTAAATAATAAAAATAAAATTTAACTGTCAATAAAAATCGCTTTGAGCTGTTGAAACTGCAAACATGAAAATGTGGGATTTGGTTTATGAAAATAACAATGTGATAGCCTTTTAACTGATTCATTGTATATACTTCTTCTTTCGTACTTGCAGCTAACAAATTGAGAGCATTTGTTGAATTTCCAGAGGATGACTCAGCCTGGAATGTAGTTGAGATGTGTACATAGCACCTGAAAGTTCGAGAACCATGAGATTGATAGCGTTGACAAGGCATTTGGTGGCCATTTGTTGGCTGTGCAGCTTGACTAGGAGAAACCAAAATGCATCCCAAGTCAAGTTTTGCACTTTGCCGATTTGTTCTTCTCTGCTGGCTAGATCCTGTCTCCATTGATCTTTTAACATTTTTTCTTTTGAGAGCTTTCCTGGACAGAAATCGGAGATCAAGTTAGTTCCATATAAACTATTCCATATAAACTGTCATTTACCAACTCAATCACATTGTTCATTGTATCCCTAGCTATGGAAGTACCTCTATCGGCTTTTATTAACTGTGATTCCCACTCCGAAAATAAGATTTCTTTGTGCAATTCTTGGATTTTTGGTAGATTAGCAGTAATGCCTTCTTCTGAACTTTGCCAAGAGAGAAATTTTGTTACCTTATCATCTGTGTTTTCAAATTCTAGCCTAGTGTCAACTGTCTGTTCAATGAGTGATGCAGTGATAGTGCATAATGGGTCAACCAATGATATTTTATGGCAATGGATATTTAGTTGCCGAGATAAGGCTTTGGTCACTTCAAGGGCTTCTTTCTTGAATTCACCAATCTTCAGATAACCTTTGAATTTCTCTACTTGTAATTGCAGTTATGCAACTTGTTCTTCTTTAGCCTTCTTTTCCTGCTGAATTGTCGCTTGAAGCTTGCTGAGTTCTTGAGACAACTTTTGTTGTTTCTGGAGAGCCTGCTAATCGATCTTTTGTTTCTCCAAATTTAAATTTTATTTTAGTTGCTCATTCTAATGTTTTTGCTCTGCTAGCTGTTTCTCAAGCTGTCCTATCTTCTGCTGTTCCACTTCCATTTTCCCTTCAAGTTGGGAGATCCTTAGATCCTTTTCCTAGATCAGTTGGCTAATTTGGAAGCCTTTTCGATTGTAGCAGTTGTATAGGCACCTGCATATTGAGATAATTTGGCTAAATCCTCAGAAGGATCGACTTCTGAGTCTTTCCATACCACATTCATCAGTTTAGCTTGAGGAGTTGAGAATGGTCCCTGGTCAATTTTTCTCTTTTTCCTCTGTCTTTTGACCACAGCCCTATTCTTTGGACTGTAAAATACATCCAGGGGTGGTATTTCCTCTACCTTCAATACAATCTCTTCGGAAGGGTTTTTTGGAATTATTTCAATATCATGCTGAGTGTTAACTGTGCCGACTGCCCCTTCAATTGGAATATTAGTAACAATAGGCTCCTGTGTTGCAAGCGATTTTGGCATAATGATGTTTTGGGAGTCATTATGGTTCTTTATCATTTGATTGAACTGATCCCATTCATTGATTAAGCTGGAATCAATATGCACATCGGTATCTAGGAGCTCACTGGTCCTTTCATTTCTCTACTCCTTTTCAGGACTTTTCTCCTTTTCAGGACTCTTCTCCTTTTCAGGACTCTTCTCAGTAGTTAGTTCTTCACTGTGGCCTTCTTGCTGCACTATAGAGGTAGTGTTCAATAAATCCAAAGGCAGTGTTTGTAACCTCTGTGTCCTGAAATGCATAAACTTATATATCCCCCTTGCTCCTAATTTGATCTTTGCTAGATGTTTTACCCGTGAAAATGACTCAGTCGAAGAGAAAAAGTCATCAAAGTCATTTTTCTTATGTTCAAGTTTGGAAAGTTTTACCTGAGTGGTAAATTTGTAAGCCACTGCTTTTGGATCATACTGTCTCTTAGGAATGACTGCTAACTTCATAATTTTTATCTTCCCTACTTCTTTCTTTGCATGTTTGAAATCATGTAGTGAATAAGTACCACAGCGGAGGGGAAATGAAGGCCACATTTGTTTCTTAGGCTCTTTGAGGTTCCTGGACATTCCTGTTTCTGTTATCTGGTAAGCTATTTCTCTGGCCAATAGCTTATTAGGAATGTATAAGGGGAGAACATGTGGATCTATGGTGCTGCCAAAAAATCTGGCATAGGTGAACTTTTCTTCTTTGAACCAACTGTCGATTGATGTTAGGTCAATGCTGGCCTCGTCGAATAACCAAGGAGCAGGTTTGTTGAATATGTCCTGATGGACGGGTAAAAAAAAACCATGGAAAATTCTATATATATGATCTTTATAATGGGCCTTCCACAAATGCTTATGATAAATGTGAATATGGGTCTTGAGGACTCCATTTCCAACCTAGAATGGGGTAGTTAGAATTGAAACAGATGGTATCCATGATGTAGGCGCTCATATAGAATGGGGGTATTATCCGGGTAGTTACAAATCTATTTCTTCTATAATCAAGGATTTGGTTGGCCATTTTATCTCATAAAATGGTTGCCCAATCCATGATATAAGAGTGGATTGCTTCTTCCATTAAAGGCACCATTTCTATGGAAAACCTAGTTGAATCAGAGACTCCAAAGAGTCTACATATCATAGCGCCAACATAGAAATAAAGAGATGCTAAGGAGTCTACGGAGTACATATCAGAGGATTCATGCTTATGCTTGTTTGGGAAATGTCTCCATTGCCTGATAGGGTCCGACACTACATTGTTCTCCTTGGCGAAAGCTTCTAAAAATGCTTTGTTGTAATGTTTCTGGGAGTTCGACAAATGATACATCTTCTTGATATATTATGCCCTGAATGTCCAGAACATCCTTCCACAGGTTGTATATAATGCTCTGTCGGTTATGTTGATACTCTCTATACCCATCTCACTAGGTCATTGTATGGTAACACTTTCGCACTGGCTGCTATTTTATGGAGGAAGGAGCTGGCTAAATTGTTAAGAGTGTTTTCTAATTTATCAATTGAACCAGTCGTTGCTCCTTCTTCTTCAATTTCATTTGGATCCTCGGCTTCGAGTAGATTATATATGCCCTCCCATGAAGTCTTGCCAAGGCATGAACAAGTAGTATTAGCTATTAGTACCAACTTTGTTGGTTCATATTTCTCTATGATGGGGACTTTTTCTTTTCGAGATTTCTTAGACATTTTTGCTAGACTAATGATTTCAAGTTCGCTCTGCAAAATGAAACAAAAGGACCTAATAGTGGAAAAACTTGTTCAAAGCTAATACACAGTGCACAAGACTAACAACAACTAAGCGTAATAGATGTTATGGATCTATGACATGTTAAGCCACCACAGATGAATTTCTCAAAGGATTCAACCATAACTGCTTATTAATGATTTCCTCGTAACTTCCAACGTGAAACTTTAATGTCGTGATGATATGTCGCATCGCAAATTTATAACGGTCCTTTTTAGAATGGGTATCGTGACTTCCCAACCAGCGATTAGCGATAATTGCATATCGCAGATCAGGAGTTACAAGTGCCATGCTTAAATGCTTCCTTTGCATGGTTGCGATTATGATTAGTGGTGAGCTGGCATGGGGAAGCGACATGCTTTAAAATTGATAAATCGTTTAAATTTTCTTTATAATTGACTTATAAATTTAAACCACACATGTTCGTAATACTTCATGTTTTTCCTTTATCGAAAGTGCACTACACGCTAATGAGATCACATCGAAAGATTTCAAATGGGCTTTTGGGATGTGTTTTATGATTTTAGCGATGTGCGATTGCGATCAGCTTATCGCATCAGAGGTTTTCAATGGAACACTTGGGACGGCTTCTTGATGAGCAGCGATATGCGATTTCCGATAGAGTTATCGCATCGAGAGATCTCAGTGGAACACTTTAAGTTCACTATTGAAATAAAGGATCTGTGCAATGCAACATATTCCTTTTATAGTTGTTTTCCTTTGATAAAGCTTTATGATAAGGTTTTATTATAATTCAAATTGGATCAGCCCTTATCAAGAGGACTTTCATGGGTTCGATAGATTTGCAAATTGCGATTGTGATTTAACCTATCCTGAAAGTAAATTTTATATAACCTATTATAAAAATTTATTTTCAAATGTTTTATTGATTTTATTTATATTTTAAAAGGGGACCCATTTCTTATTAAAGTTTTATATGAAATTTTTTGAAAGGCGGAGCGTTGTTGTATAGCACAACACCACCTTATGGAAAAAAAGGCAGGAAAAATAGATTCAATATTTTTCTCCCTTTCAGCAGTCAATATTCATCCAGGTGAGGTCAACAACCAAACCCAAAACCTCTTTTGTTTCCAATCTTCCTTCAACTTCAGCTACCTTCTCCCCTTCCTCATCCATCCCCCCCTCTCCCCCCCTCCTTCCCTTCCAGGCTATTTCATCACAAGACCCCCCCTCCTCCTCAAATCCCTTCCCTCCTTCTTCTATCCCTCCCCCCTTATCTGATATATTTGGTCTCTAATCCCTTTGGCTCTCTGCAGACCATGATCTCCCCTCCCCCCCCCTTCCTCCCCCCCTCTTCTTCCCTTTCCCTCTAATCCCTCCACTTCCTCGCCCATCCCCTCCCAAAGTCCACACCCCTCCTCTTTCGATCGCATAATCACTCACACCCTTTCCAAAGAGCTCCTCTCCTCTCACAATCACCCTAAAAAGGCAAGCAAAAAAAACTAACAGAGAAATTAGAGATGAAGCAACGAAAAAAGAAATGGCTCTGGGCACCCAACAACCTATGGACATTTTCCTAGAAAAAGATAAGGAGAAAACTGCCCACCCTAACAGAGGGAAAGGTCCCTCAACCCTTAACATCAAGTGATAATGATTATCGTCTCCTGGAATTGCAAAGGAATAGGAAGTATGCCAAAAATTAAGGTAATGAAAGATTTCATAACTTCAGAGAAACCTGATATCTTTGTGCTCCAGGAGACAAAGGCAAATGAAAAGGAAATGGAAACAATGATACAAAAAACTAAAAATTATCAAGGAGCCTCAATCCCAACAACCAAGGCCTAAGGAGGAATATGCACACTATGGAAATCCGAAAATTGGGAGCTCATTCTGCGAAAAAAAGAGTTGCATTGGATAAAAAATAATAATAATAATAATAAAATTAAAAAATAAAATAAAATAAAAAATTATTAGAAGTATTGCATTATAAATATTTATGCCCCAAACCATTACAGGGACAAGGAAGTCTGATGGTCCACCCTAAAAAAGCATCTTATGCAGGACCAAATCAGAGGCATAAACATAGGAGGAGATCTCAATTTGGTATTAAGCGCAGAGGAAAAATTCGGGGGAAAATAAATTGTTGACCCTTATAGGGAAATGTTAGAATCTATTATTGAAGCATGAAAATTAATGGACATGCCTCCCAACAATGGAAAATACACATGTAGCAACAAAATAATTGGAAAAAAAAACATCAAGGAAAGATTGGACAGATTCCTAATACAATACAAAGTTGCCAATGAGTTCAGTGATATAAAGTCCAAAATCATCCACAATATAGCATCAAATCACAAACCAGTGGCAATCACCCTTGGGAAGTTAGACAATCTTGGCTCAATTCCTTCCATATTCAACTCCACGTGGAATGACATAGAAGAAGTCAAAAAACTCATAACTAAAGTGTGACAACACCAATTAATGGCTCACCTAGATATGTTTGGGAAACTAAACTAAAAGCCCTGAGGAGAGAGATAAAACATTGGGAAAGGACCAAAAATATAGAAACACAAAAAAGAAAGCTAGAAATAGTAGAAAAAAATAAACACAATCCAAATGGAAAAGAAGCAGCAAGAGGAAATTCAAGAGAGCATATGGCAGGAAAAACAAGCATATTGGGGGATGTATAGACAAAACAGAAAGGAAGAAGAAGAGTGGTGGGTAAAATCATGAAGTCTATGGCTCAAAACCGGAGACAAGAACACAACTTTCTTTCATAATACGTCCAGGATAAGAAGAAACCAAAATCAAATAGACAACATAAAAGATAATGAAGGAAAAGTAGTGAGAGGACAAGAGGAAATAAAGAAGGAGGCTTACAGATACTATAAAAATCTATTATCATCCCCAACATCAAATAACGAGCATGAAGAATAGCTTCAACATATACCCATGAAAATCAGTTAAGTAGAAAACAATGAACTCACAAGAATAGTTGAAGAAAAGGAAGTAGCAGATGCAGTTTGGGATTTGCATCTAGATAAGGCTCTTGGCCCGGATGGGTTCCCTATTTCCTTCTATAAAAAAAACTGGACCATTATTAAAAAATATTTTATAAGAATGATAAGAAATGTTTTTGGGAAATTTAAGGTTGGAGGGTTCACAAAATTTTCCTTCCTGGCTCTTGTTCCAAAAGTGCAAATACAATTTCTTTTAGTAGATTCATGCCTATTTCTCTGAGTAACTCCTCCTACAAAATCACAACAAAAATCCTGGCAAACAAAATCAAAGTATTGCCTCTAGAAATAATATCAGAAATCCAAGGAGTATTTGTCACTAAAAGACAAATTCTGGACAACATTCTAATAGTGTAGGAAGCTTTGCACTCTAGCCTAATGAAAAATGAAAAAGGAATGGTTGTCAAACTAGACATGGCTAATGCTTTTGATAGGGCCAACCTGGGTTTTCTCGCGTCTATCCTACAGAGCTTTGGTTTCTCCAAAAAGGTAATAGATATAATAAAAGCCTGTATTGTGGGTCCTTGGATTGCTCCAGTGGTCAATGAAGACCAAGTGAATATTTTCAGAGTTCAAGGGGGCTACAACAAGGTTGTCCTCTCTCTCCTTTCTTATACGTTATAATGGCAGACTCCTTGATCAGAAGTCTCGAGAAATGCAGACAAGAGAGGACTATCACAGGATTCTCAATTTCACCTGAAATAAAAAGTATAAATCACTCCCTATTTGTAGTTGACACTTTGATTATGGGAGGGGCCTCTTGTTGGGCTAATTTATTGACTAAATTAACACAAGTATTTAACTACCAATCCGGGTTTGTAAAACTTGGAGGCAAATCCACTGTATATGGACATCAGATATAATCAAGTTTAGAAGATAAAATTTGAAGATTTAAAGAAGTACATATTACAAATATAAACCTATTTTAACAATTTCTCATTCATTTATGTAATATATGAGGGAAGAGGCTCCTAACTTAGGAGAACCAAGTTGTCCTTCCCTACAATACTACTTTCATGAAGATAAATCGAAGAGCACTAATTAACAATGGTTTATGATGCAGAAGATGTAAAAGAAGAGGCTCCTAATTAAGGAGGTCCAGATTGTCCTTCTTCACAATCCTACCATATCACAATCACCATTGCTTCAAACCAGAAATGCAGCAATAACTTCAAATAAGAAATGGAGAATGAAATTCAGTTTTAGTTCAAGATCAAATAGAAGGAGAATTTAACTTAAATTCCTTTATGTCCCTTCATATGTAGATTAGAATTAAACCAATATTCATTCAGCAATCATCACACATCTAAATACATTTGAAACAAAAACTGGTCTATGAAAACTATGAAAATTGAACCAAGAAGTGTACTTAGCTTGGTGTGGGGGCCCTCCACCCTTTCCTTGCACACTTGAAGAAATCTCAGCTACAACAACTTCAGTAAATCAACCAAGCATGAACAACAAATTGAAATGAGACAGGTTCTTCAAATTAGCTTCAAACTCCCCAGTGTCTCGGCATAAAAGTTAGATATAAATTACATTACAAAAGCCATCAAAGTCTTGGCTTTAAATAGAGGTTTAATGAAACAAACTGATCTATATTATCTCTAACACTCATATCTACTCATATCCACCTATCTAAGTCGAACTCATCCAATTCATCCCAAGAAATATGATCAATCCCATAAAATCTCAAAACTGCCCTATTTCCTAGGGATTTTCTGGTGACTAGTCATGTTTGACCAGCCTTGATCGGGCCTAATAAAGCTTGTTCTAGCCGAACCAAGTGGAGTTAGCTTAGTTCTAGTTCCCAAGCTGTCCATCCATGCATCAAACTCAAGCCCAAGTGTCCTGCAAACATGTCATCCATATAGCTATTACGGGAATTTCCGATTCAGTCCAAAATTGCACTTGAAACTCAATTTTCATAAAAACTTCTAGAAATTGCAAAATTAAAATTAAACACCCGAATATGCATAAAATACATCAAAATGAGATGGATATGATGGAAAATGGATGGAAAATATAAGGATTAAGTAGGTCCCTAAGCAAAAATAGACCAAAACTGAGGGCCAACATTAGTTCTTTTGAAAAACATACCAGAGGCATAGGTTCCAAGCTAATGTCAAAGATGGGCTATGAAGGAAAAGGCTTGGGTAAACATGCACAGGGTATTGTTGAACCAATAATGGTTGAGGAAAGGCTTGAGTATTTGGGCCTTGGCTATGGATAGTCTTATGGAGAAAGTTCCAAAGCTACCATGAAATCCATTGAAATAGCTCCAAGAAGGAGTTGCATTGTAGGTCTTCTACCTCAAGAGTGTGAAGATTGTATTAAGGAGGAATGCAATAACTTGAAACATCATTTGTAGGATGAAGGTGTTCAGAAGCACACACTTGAACTAGAGAGTTGTGGAAACTCTAACAGCCTTGAAGATATTGATGGTGTTCCAGAGGGAGCCACTTCTTAATTTTCTTCACCTCCTCATGAAGGCAATAAAGATGAAAGCAAAAGGTATAAATATGGTTCTAAACATTTTCCTTTTGATTATGTTAAGCATGTTAAATTTCCATGCAAACATTGGAAAAGAGTTGCATGTTCCTTTTGTGGTTTGGATAACCATAATGTTTCTAGATGTTGGAAGAGGATAGCCATATGTAGGACACTTTTGAAGGAAAGGAAGCAAGAAGCCAAAGGTCCATTGGAAAAGGCAAATCATGCTATCAAGAGGATGCACATATGTTGCACTTACTGCCATAAGCAAGGGCATATTGCTAAAAAGTTTTGGACTCTAAATCCAGAAATGCTTCCACGAAAGTTGAAGAAGGTGGAAGGAGAAAATGGCAAGAATGGAAAGAAATATTCCATGAATGATGTGTTTTAGGATGATTTAGATGTTTATGCTGATGTGCAGACAAAGGAAAGACTTTTGAAATGGATTGGTAAGAAATGGTTAGAGTTCTTATCCAATTAAAGATTTCATGTCTTTTGATTTGATGCATCTATTTGCATTTCTTTGTTAATGGAATGCAAGTTGCAGGATTTTACCAAGAAGGTGAATGGAAACGTTGAGTAGGAGACTCACTTTGTTGCTGCAACACTATATTTCATTTCAACTTTGAAAGTACAATGTGCTTAAGCGAAAGTTGAAGGATTAAATGCATGCATGAGAATGATATGCATGAACACATGGATGTTGATGATTTTGTTGTATTTGAACATGTATGTGTAATTAACTTGGAGGGTTTATTGCTTTGGCATGCATGTAATGCAATGTTGACTTGAGAGAATTTAACTTGGTCTCCAATATGGATATAATGATGAAGTGTTTCATCTTTTGAAAAAGAGTCCTAATGGTTTTTTTCTACATGCTTGACTTGAAGGGTCATTTGTCTTAAAGGCATGTTCTGTGGGCTTGTTATCTAGTCCATCATTTGTATGAAGATGTAAGACATGGAGGTGTTCACAATATGTGAAATCTGTTTCTTTTGTTGAAGCAAGAGTTTAGGCCATCTAGTTGTTGTTTGTATTTTTGTTGTTGTTAATAGTTGTTGACAGCTTCTCGAACAGGTACAAATGAAAATATTGTGAAGCAAATGCAACTTCACATTGGTTTGAGCCAACTTGGATTAATGATCAAGGAAGAGAAGTTCAAACTGCCTTCTATAACCTTCTCAGCAGGAGTTCTGCAGGAAGGCAAGGAGAAAGAAAGTTCTTCCTAGGAGGACCAGTACATCCAGGAAGGACAATGGTCAAAGGCTTTGGTTCAGAGGCACTAGCCATGAAGTCAAGTATATGAAGGTTCAAATAAGAGGGTTATGTACTCTCATTTACTGTTCATATTAGTAGATCAGACTTTTTGGGACCAAAAGTTCTTTTAGTGGGAAGGCGTGATCCAAAATGGATCGTGGATAGACTTCTAAGTCTAAAGTGTTCCTCACAGAGGAAAATGAATGTCCAAGGATGCTCCTAGAAATAGTGCCATTGCATAGATATTTTCATTCTGAATATGATGCAATTTGAATGAACTAAAATGGAAAATCACATCGGAAGGGTTAAGAGGAAGACTTAAGGCAAGGGTGGAAGGAACCCCCAACTGCGACCTCTGACTTATCACATCGGAAGTAGGTGTTCGCCTGATATCGGAACCCTTTGGCTGTAGCGAATGCGATATGCCGATTGCGATTTGCAATTGGAGCCAATAGCGATGATCAGAGATATTGGCGATCGGAGAAGGTTGACGACCATGCCCCTAGGCCATTGCGACGATGATATGTGATATGCCGATGGGGCCGATAGTGATACACTGATATTGGTGATCAGCGATCGGTGACTGGTAATCCCCGATACCAAAGGGCCAATGCACTACAATATGCAGATATGCGACTTGTGATAAAGTGGGACCCGGTAAGTTTATAAGCGTGGTTGAATAAAATTTGAAATTTGGCTTTTCGGATTTTCAATGTATTCATGTGTATTGAGGTTTTTAGATCTCTCACTTATGTGATTGTAATATTCCAATGAAAGGCAGAACCAACAGGGTTTATAGGGCAATTTCATAGAATTTGAAGTTCGGATTTTGCGCCCGATAGTGTATTACCGTGTATATTCTCTATGTATTGGAAATATGGTTTTTTTATGGATTTTGTCCTAGAAAGAGGCCACCTATGTATTTCCTTTATAGCTGTCCCATTCTCCTTGCCACGTTATAAGCAAGCATTTGTAACAATGATGTAGGAATGTGTTACACGCGGAGAGCCACAGAGCCATAGAGCTAGATGGCTAGATGTAGAGCCACAGAGCCAGAGCGCAAGAGGGTCAGACGTAGAGCCACAAAGCTGGTGAGCCAGAGGGCTAGTCGAAGAGCTAAAGGGCCACAAGGGAATGATTTGTCATGGTGATGAGGGACAGAGGAACGGATAGGGGAGCCACAGAGTCAGAGGATTCCTCTCAAAAACACAGAGAGCACGATTAATAGAGGGCGCTTGATAGATATCTCAATTGACAACAGCGAGTTGTTGTTGAAGGTCACTGGAAGGTTGCTAAGGGATTCTTGGAGGTCGAGCGATCCATTGATGCATGCAAAGGCCAAGAGAAGCTTGTGAGATCCAAAGCCAAGAGCCAAAACCAGAGCCGAGAGCAAGAGCACCAGAGTCGCAGAGCGAGAATGCTTGATAGAGGCATAGCCACCAGAGGTTGGAGGCAGAGCCTCAGAGCCATAGAGCTCAAAGCAGACTTCTAAGAGCCGTGATGCCATAGTGAAGCTATAGAACAACAAAGGGTCAAAATGATCAGTTGTTGCGAGTGTCTAGAGTGGGCTAAAGATAGAAGAAGGCATTCTAGAGACAATGAAGGAATTCTAAGGGAGTTGGTTCAAGCTAGAGCAAGATCGCTCAGAGCGCTGATTGAAGGAGTCAAGTCCAGAGAAGCCTAGATCTGTCACCAAAGTGATGACAACTAGCGAGATAAAATGGGATTGTAAACCCATAGGTTCAATGTAAACCAATGGAGTTGAGTGTGGAGCTTGTAAAATATTTCTTGCCATAATCCCAAAGAGCCTAGTTGATTTGACTAGAGCTCAAGGAGACGTAGCCCAAGAGTTTTGGGTGAACTCGATATTATATTATTGTTATGTGTTATTGCTTATTAATGCATTGCACTTGCTGCTTATTTGTTGTTCTATTTACTGTTATATGTGTTTTATATCAGCATAAGCAAGTGAACCTAAAGCACTTAACAGTTAAAAACAAACACAAGCATACACCTATTTTCAAGCATTATTAATTCCGCAATTAGCTAATCATAAGG
>APFE030136010.1:0-18718 GCA_000404065.3 Pinus taeda
TTCCTTTTCAGACTCCTTAAAGGAAAAGGTCCATCTAAGCACTTGTCACTTCAGGCTCATTAAAAATCGAAGGAGACTAGAGTCATCTTTAGCTTTTTCTCGACTCTTAAAAATTGAAAAAGCAAGTTGTGTGAAAGCGCCATAAAATTTATTTTAATCAGAATAACATCACTGTTCCCTCATTGGTCTTAGGTTGAGAAAATGGAGTCCACCAACCAAGGATTTCCCCTTGGGGGAAATCCTAGTCCTTTCTCCTCTTGGGGAGATGTTGGTGCACCCCATATGGCCACATTGTCCCTTCCAAGACTGACAATTAGCTTGCCAATATGGCTCTTCTTGACCTCTGTCTTTCAAAGCACCGTGATTCCTAAACAATCAAGTCAACAACTAGATGATGTTAGAGTTACCCCCCAACCTTCTACTTCATTTGTTTCTCCCTCTCCTTCTTCCTCTTCACTTGGTGAAACTAAAAACCAAGTAACTGAGAAGAAGAAAAAAGGGAAGGAGAAGAAGAAGAAGGAGCCAAAGGGAAAAAGGGGCAACCATACATCGTTTAGCGAAAATCCACGCACTGCACTGTCCAAACCTAAATCTCCATGTGTCATTTGCAAAGGGGACCGCTATCATTGAGATTGTCCTTGCATCCCATGGATCTTAAGGGACTGGTCTCCCTGCTTGCACAATCTAGTGTCCTCAACCTCTGATGATCATGTTGAAAGTACACCGTCAACTAGTGAAAACAAAGTCTCTAGATAGAAAAGAAACTATAAATTTCCTTGTAGACTGTGTGAAGGTGATCATGCTGTCCACCGTTGTCCCTTCCTAGATGAAGGTAAAAGAGTCTTGGATAACCGTCCTGCTTCACCGCTACAGTTTCCTCCTGGATACAAGAAACTCTTGCCGAGTCTATCGCTAGTTGAAAATCCTACTGAAACACCTTTGTGGTCGGTCGAAGCATCTATCATTGAAGATAAATCCTCTGAGTCCACACCAGACCAGAGTCAACAGGTCGAGATGGCAGTCGACCCAGTCTTGTCTTCAGAAGGTCAACCTTCAAATGAACAATCAACAAAGAGAATGAGAACGACACTGTTCAAATCCTCTTTGTAAGCAAAGACTTCGATGAACATGGGGGCAATCTACCCATTCCTTTACCGTAGGAAGGAAGTTTGTCAGAGTCATATCCAGTCGTTTATTCAGTCCCACCTCCAAGCAACCTAGTTGTTTCCTTCGACTGGAATCTACTAGGTAGACTCCGTCTACCATCTAATGTACCATTCTGAATCATTGTACAAGCTTACATAATGGTCATGGTAGGTACTATCATAGATGAAGGGGATTCTATGAGTATCCTTTTCTCAACTGCTTGGAAAGCGCTTGGTTTGCCATCGCTTCTGCCTGAGATGCGAAATATAACAGGCTTTGACAAAGGAACCAGTCGACTATTAGGGATCCTTCCAAATTTTCCTATAACTTTGAGAGGGAAAACCATTTATATGAATGTAATGGTAGTCCAAGGACCTTTAGATTGCAATCTACTCCTTGGACTTGACTACATTTATAGCATGGGAGCCATTGTCTCCTCACTCTTTAGAGTAATGTGCTTTCCGCATGAAGGCAGAATGGTCCAGCTCATAGACCAGCTTCCATTCTCCGGCTCACACATAGCTCATAGTCAAATTCCATCCCTAACTAGTCTTTTCATGCAAGGAATGTCTCATCAATCTCCAATCCATCCACCTGATGAGCGCAAGTGATTCGATGATTGTGACTGAAACCTAGGGGGCATGCACCCTGGTCTGCTTCGACAGGAAAACCCTAGTTATAAGGTGGGTTTCCACGTATGAATATGACTAGTCTGACACACCCGTCCATTTAGGAAAATGTGATTAGACTGGAATAAGATACCTCCGTTAGAAGGTAGGCCTTTCCCGATAGAACAAATGTTTTGTCTGCAAATTGAAGGGTAACCTAGAAACTCTACTTCATTATACTGGGGGCATGCAAACCCTTTCGCATGAAAGTGAAAAGCGACCATTTATTTTCTTAGTTTCTAGATTCTTAACCCTTTAAACTCGTAGGATTGGTCATTCCTAGCTTACATAAAGAAAGGATCTGGAGCAAAGTTTCGAATGGTGCAAGCTCCCTAAAAATTGAACCTATCGATGAGACATCCTTATTATACGACTGGCACGAGCAGTTTTATGCCAAGTTCAAGCTCGTTAAAAATTAAACCTAGCAATGAGCATGTGTTCCACCAGAGTTTAAGCTCATTAAAAAATGAACCAACCTTTGGTAAATAACCATTGTGAACACATTATCATCAACTTTTGAGCCTTGGTCGTGTTCTTACCATCACCTCCACTCCGTTTTAGCCAATCATACGCCTCCATTTGATTGTTTACCCTTTTGAGGAACCACTATGATGAGTGATTTTGTTAGCCATCCTCTTGACATTGCCATGATTGGAAAGTTTCAAGCCTTACCTGGAACCAACTGCTACCTGAAAATATCACTCCTTCCTCAAAAAACGAGTCTCCTTTAAGCTCTTTTCATCTGACTCGTAAAATATGAAAAGATTACCGAGCAATTGGCCTCTCCAGCTTGTTAAAATGATCGGAAGTGCTATCCCTCCTCTAGATTTTAATCTTTTTGGACCTGAGGGATCATTACACAAAAAGATCGAGCGCTTGTCTTGTTCAGCTCATTAAAATATCGAAGATTCATCCCTTTCATATTATTTTATACTTTTTCGGACTTAAGAGATTATATGACGAAAAAGGATTACTCGAGTTTCCTTTCCATCCTTTTTCAGACTCTAAAATTGAAAAAGGACGGAGTTATCTTTGTTGTTAAACTCGTTAAAACCAATAGCGACAAACTTATCCATGCAAACAAGAACGAGTTTCACTGTTGCTAGGCTCGTTAAAACATAGCGATGGGTTTGCCCGAAGGGAAAATTGTAGAACAAGCATATGTTATCCTCCTCAATATTGAAAAAAATAAAGAGGTACTGGTCAGTAATGACTGGGGAAAAATTGGGAAGAAAATTTGAAGAAACTTTATTGGTCGCAAGTCGCTCTTGAACATGACACTTTCACTCCATCACCATGATTAAGTCAGGTTGGGTTATTCCATTCACCGGTCATATTACCATTGGTCCACCAAACCATCCATTTTTGGGGTTAACGCTACCAATCCATTTCAGTGTGGCCGATATGTTCAAGAGAAGTCACTCAGAGAATTCACCAACCCAACTTGTGTCTCATCCGCTGCAATACCTTCACGCTTCATTCTTTCATGACCGCCACCCTGAACCCTATATCATTAGATAATTTTCACCTCCACAAAATCATTTGCTCTGTTCTGTTCGTAGATGTGGGATTCATTAAGGCCCTCCTATGATAGGTCACTTCTTGTCGACATCAGCTCATTATCCAAGAAGTCGACCTAAGAACAACCCTTTCTGTACTTTGAAGCTTGCATGCCTCAATGGAAAGTTTCTCACTTTCGGCGACAGGTTTACATCAATGGCCCTCGATCGAAATATTTTGTGTGGTGTTCGACGCCAAGTCTCATTTTCACACAATGTGAATTGTATTGTCATACCTTGAGGGTCATCATCATTATCAGTGATTCCTCTTTTGCCTGTTAACAACTTAAATCATTGGCTGGTAATCAGGCGATGTCTTTCCATGTTCGACTCCAGAACATCTTTTCACATGGATCGACTTGTACTTCAGGTGAAGATTGAATGAGTTTGAAGACCCTGGATCTAGTTTCATCCATCCGGGTTATGATATATTCAAGAAAATAAAGACATCAAATGTACATCATTGCTGCACAGATGATCATCCAAATCAAAGGATGATGGCTCTATCAGAATCATCAGTCTGCCACACAGACGGTTGTATGTCCTATGTACATGAAAATGAATTTATAAAGTTGAGCATGGGTATGCTCACCGCAGCTAGATCATGAAAATATTATGAAGATAATGTATTGTATTGTATCTTATTACAGGTCTCCTTCCAGTTCGAAAAACCTCAGATCCTCATGATACAACATTTCACCCGACATCGAAAGATTTACAACCTCATGCTTTAGGGGGCAACTGTTATAGACATATTTGGGCACTGCAACCCCAATCATATATGTCCATAAACCAAGGGGTTATGAGTCCCTAAAAGTGTTGTTTCACACCCTAAAGGAACAAGGTCAGCTGATTACATCATCTCCCAGAAGTTCTCCATGGAAAAATGCTCAGAACTGGTCAAAACTGGACCATACAGGCTGCTCTGTGCTAAGGGTATGATGCATCTCACCTGCCACATGCAAAAAGTGTGATGCATACTGAAAAGCCCTTCTGTAGGGTGTGATGGGCGAGAGTAAACAAATGGCAGAGACAGTTTGCAAGGTGGATGATCATGGAATCTTCCAGAAGCTTCTCCTGTGACACTTGCCTCTCTGAATTCGCCCAGGGATGAGTAAGAGATCATCAATCTCCAAGTGGAATCAAGAACTATCAGAGAGAGGACACTAATCAAATCCTAGAAGCTGACTCACCCCCCTGCAATCATCTATATATGGATCCCTCATCCCAGAGATCCACAGGATGGAATTTTGTATCTTGTAAGGAAGTGTTGTTGGTTTCTTGTTGGAATATCATAGTGTTGGGTGATCTAAGCTTTTCATGAGGTGAAAGAAGGGCTTTCATGCTGGAGGATGACGCTGGGTCAGAACAATTGGTTGTAATCCTCTTTGCTACTCTTGATTATTAATAAAGCTATTCAAGTTTTCCTCCACATTCTTGTATGTTTGATGATATATGCATTTGTGTGGTCAATATATATCTGGTCCTATATTGTTTATGATTGTAGATCCCTGTTCTTCGATAGTATTATGCTTCTTTGATTCCATAAGTCCTCTTTGAGGCTGGGTAGACGAAGGAGAAGTGGCAAGGATCTGTCAGAAGGGAGAAGAACCGAGCAAGGAACCAAGTGCAAGACTGAGGTTGGTGTCCTTCATTCCACTCTCATCTACTTCTCATAAAGGAAAACGAAAGTGGTTTTAGTTTGTTTGTTTCTAAGATAGCTACCAGTCTTAGTGGGACTAGCATCTCCGAGTGGACACTAGATTTCCCGATAACAATGCCTAGACACATTGGCAGGTAAAAAATTCTTCTCTTTCCTGGATGGCTTCAGTGGCTACAACCAAATCCAAATTTCCCCTAAAGACCAAGATAAGACTACCTTCACCTACCCCTGGGGGACGTTGCTTACAGGTTATTACCTTTTGGACTGTGCAATGCACCTGCAACATTCCAGAGAGCCATACTTAGCATTTTTGTAGACTTGATAAACAAGGGATTAGAGGTGTACATGGACGATTTTACACCCTATGGAGATGACTTCGAGCCGGTATTACAGACACTTGAGAAAGTTCTAGAAAGAGGCATTGCTACTAGGCTTTGCTTAAGCCAAGAGAAATGCCACATGATGATGACTGAAAGCCTGATCCTGGGTCATTACATCTCAGCAACTGGAATTCAGGTAGATCCAGCAAAAATTCAGGTAATCCTCTTACTACCGACCCCCTGCACTCAAACTGACGTACATAGTTTTTTTGGATTTTCTGGGTATTATCGAAGATTTATAAAAAAATTCTCTCAAATTGCTGCACCATTATATGCTTTGATAGGAAATATCAATTTTATATGGACTGACAAATGTGACATTGCCTTTGAGGAATTAAAACGGCTAGTATGAACAATCCCAGTATTACGGGGCCCGAACTGGGATTTACATTCCAGATTTCATCCGATGCATCAGATATGACCATTGGAGCAGTTCTCGACCAAGAGGAAGACAAGAAACCTTATGCGATATACTACATCAGCAAAAATTTAACTCTTGCTGAGTTGAATTACACCATGACCGAGAAAGAGTTTCTAGCTGTAATCTATGCTATTAACAAATTCAGACACTATATAATAGGATAATGTGTGGTTTTGTATACCGATCACTATGCTATTAAATATTTATCTAATAAACCTATTACGAATGGAAGAGTGACACGATGGTTAATCCTTTTGTAGGAATTTGACATAACAATCAAGGATTGACCAGGAAAGGAAAATTTGGTGGCAGACTTCCTCTCACGTGTGCCAAGAAAAAATGACGCAGTGGTAGTAGAAGACCAGTTCCCCGATGAGCACCTATTTGCTATGACCGTGAAAATACCGTGGTAAGCAGATGTCGTGAATTACCTAATACTGGGAAAATCACCCAAGCACCTAACACCCAGAGAAAGAAAATTAATAGTGCAACGCAACACTCAGTTCTCCTAGATTGGAGGGTACCTCTTTCACATAGGAGCCGATATGCATATCCGCAGGTTTGTCAGGGAAGATGAAATCTATGATATCCTAAAATCCTGCCACGATGGACCTTGCAATGGACACTTTGCAGACCGCAGGACTGGACATAAAGTCTTACAAATGGGCTATTATTGGCCCACCATTTTTAAGGATGCCAAGAAATTTTTCCAGGCATGTGATAGCTGCCAAAGAATTGGCCGCCCTAGCCAGTCTGATGAGATGCCCCTACATCCACAGTTAGTCATCGAACCTTTTGAACGTTGGGAATTAGATTTCATTAGCCCAATAAACCCATCATCTAATCAAAAGACATATATATTGGTTGAAACAGAATATGTGGCTAAATGGGTGGAGGCAGAAGCATTACCAAGGGAAAAAGAGGACACAATAATCCACTTTTCCAAATTTTCATGCGGTATGGCTTGCCTAGAGAAATAATTACGGATGGAGGGCCACAATTTGTAAGCCATAAGATTGCTACTACACTAAAAAATCATCACATTTTGCATAGAATCACATCTCCATACCACCCGCAGGAAAATGGCCATGTAGAAAGTACCAACAAAGTAATCGAGGCCATTCTAACAAAGACAATCGCCTAGCATAGACGTGACTAGGCTACCCAATTGCCAGAAGCCTTGTGGGCATATCACATGACTTGGAGGAATACCACAGGATACTCCCCATATTAGCTAGTGTTTGGCAAAGAACCTATCTTCCCCATAAAATTTGAAATTCAGACATTGAGGATAGCCCAAGAAGTAGGGCTGGATTTGAATGAAGCATAGGTTAGCAAACTATATCAAATCAATGAATTGGATGAAATCCAGCTATCATCTCTTCAACATACTGCATTGATTCAATAACAAAGAAAAAAACGGCATGATGCCCTCATCAAGAAAAAGATATTCCATGAAGGTGACTGGGCACTTCTATATGATTCTAGGTTCCAAGATTTCTCGGGTAAACTCCAGACTAGATGGCTAGGTCCCTACGAGATACAAGAGGTGCACGATAATGGCACCCTTATAATAGCCACCATTGATGGGTCTGGCTACTCTTTTAAAGAAAATGGACATCGAGTAAGATTCTACCACAAACCGCTTACAAGGGAATCCTTTTGCCAACAGATACGTGAAGATTCCACGACACAAATTTTCACTGAAGAGGGCAACTCTTCGACAACACCTATTCAGTGAAGAACTTATTCTTTGAAACTTGTACATAAAATTGCTTTTTTGTTTTCTTTCTATTTTGATTGGATTTTCTTAGAACAATAGAGATGATTATTTATTGGTTTTTTTTTCCTATTTTCCTTTGTTGTTCCCTGTAGGGAACAACACTTTTCATGTGCATTTTTCTTTGTTGTTCCCTATAGGGAATAGTTGTTGTTCCCTACAGGGAACAGCTGTTGTTTCCTATAGGGAACAACACTTTTCATGTGTATTTTGTTCTGTTGTTCCTTACAGGGAACAACTGTTGTTCCCTATAGGGAACAACACTTTTCGCATGCATTCTTCTTTGTTGTTCCCTACAGGGAACAACTACTGTTCCCTATAGGGAATAGCAATTTTCGTGTGTATTTTCTTTTATGTTCCCTATAGGGAACAACAACTTTCGTGTGTATTTTCTTTTGTTTTTCCCTATAGGGAACAACACTTTTTGTGTGTATTTTTCCTTTGTTGTTCCCTACAGGGAACAACTGTTGTTCCCTACAGGGAACAACTATTGTTCCCTACAGGGAACAACTGTTGTTCCCTACAGGGAACAACTGTTGTTCCCTACAGGGAACAACTGTTGTTCCCTACAGGGAACAACTGTTGTTCTCTATAAGGAACAACACTTTTTTTTGCATGTTTTTCTTTGTTGTTCTCTACAGGGAACAACTGTTGTTACCTATAGGGAACAAAACCTTTTGTGTGGGTTTTCTTTTGTTGTTCCCTTCAGGGAACAAAACCTTGTAAGTATTTTTTAGAACACCCTTTCTACCCCTTGCATGATCATCCCTAGACCATCCCAGTTCACTCTTTATGATCCTATTTATGGCATAAAAGTACAATACATATTTAAGGAAAACAAGTATGGAGTCTAATGGAACAGACAAATATCTTGAAAATTATCAACTTTAACAAGATTGCTTTATGATGATCAAAAAAGAAAGGACACAATTATCTATATCATTTCCACTATAAATCAAACTGATTGATTATCTGTACCATGCTAGTTCTCCCCTGTCCCGTATAACTCTCTCTGTTCATTATCAATAAGATTACGGGTATATTTTTTTCTATTGATATGTTCAAACTTCTTCCGCCATCCCTACTCTTAAGGAGTACTGAGCCACCCTCTATATATAAAATGGGGAATGTTTAAATAAATATATATATAATAGATATATATATATATATATATACTATATATATATATATATATATATTCGCTAACAATTTTATGATTGTTTTCCACAGATGGAGGATAGGGGGTCCCATCACGAGCCTGCCAACCTAAACTGATCATAAGGAAGCAACGAAGTGGCATTCCCACTATGGCCACCACATCAAGGATATGATCCAATGGATGCATCAAGAAACAAAGTCCTTGGAACAGGAGGTCTCATCATGAGCTGGCCTGACCACTTTCGCTACTTCCCAGTGAATGGCAATGTGTTCATCTGGTTACCATGCTATCACATTGGTCTCTACTATGGATATCATAATGCACTTCCCCAACTATACATGAGGACCATGGTTCCCAAGGGTTAGAAAGCAACTCTTTCGAGGCTATGGATGCCTGCAGGTAACAAAAGCTCTGCTTATGGTATTGAAGTTTTATTTTCTACATCAATAATTATTATAATGCCCTCTTTTTATGTTTCTATCTTTTCTACGGAGAGATTATGTCCCTAACTTACCTTGAATATTTATGCATGAGTTAATCTTTTAAAATCAATCACAACAGTTTTAAGTGGAATAACGACGGTAAAGTATTATTTCCTCTGTATGTTGTCATTTTTCTTTATCGCATCACCTCACAGCATCTTATCACTTATTGATAATTCTCGTTACACTCCTTGTTTTCATTACTCCAATATCCTTTATGATCCTTTCATTAATATGCGTACCTTTCCACTTTCATTACCCAATCCATCACCCCTGTACTTCACCGCCGGCACATTATCCTTTCATTCACTCGGTCGTAGGTGACCTATCATTTCGAGAGGGGGCGAGGACCTCTAGTACACATGCATGCACTGTCATCTTTTCATTTGATTTTGTAGAACAATACGACATCCCATGATCACAGAGCGTGTGACATTATAACAATCCTTGATAATGGTATTTATGTTTATAAAGCATCACCTGATAGATCCATTACAACCATTTGTTGTTCCATCTCTTAGCTCTGTTCGTTGTTGTGCTTTCCCCACTACACTAATCATTTGCAAAATTCAAGCATCATGGGAGGAAGAATAGTGCGCCGAGAACCTTTAATGCTGGTTGTCTCTGATGAAGCTAGGGAAATTCTATCTCGTGCAGGATGGACAACATATTTTACAAGATTTCAACCCCCCAATGAGGAAATCGCCATCGAATTTTTATGGCATCTACAGAATGGACAATCCTTAGTAAGAGGCAGAAAAATCATTGTAACATATGCTATGGTAGTAGAAGTGTCTAGGTTGCTGGTAGAGGGACCAGTATGGGATGGCAAGCGATTAAAGCTACATGATGCTATGGAGGCTTTTAGGGACGAAGGACAGGAGCTAATCAAGAAGGGAAAAGGCATTCAACCATCTTCTCTTAGAGAGCCATGGGGAGAATTGGCACGAATTGTCCAGAACTATATTACCTGCGATGGGTGTAAAGACGTGGTAAGGCCATGACAACTCAAGCTTCTAGCAGTTTTAAAACAAAAATGGTATGTTAATTTCCCTGCATTGTTGAATTCATTACTACATGACACTGCCAAGAGGCTAAGACGGTCTCAACATAGAAACAGTAGTTAGCCACCATTGTGTGATCAGTTTAATAGTTAGTCATAACCTTGCCCAACAAAAAGCAACATGGGATGATCCAATATTGGCCCTTGAAAGAGGTGAAGACCTGCCAACACCTAACCCTGTCCCAAAAAGAAAGAGGATTTCCCTTTCAGGAAGCATACCTCAGAAACGAAAATGATCTACGAGGTTGAAGTCAAAATAGGGAGCGTCTAAAAATCCTCAAGGCAGCGCTAGTCAACCCATAGAATTATCCAGCCCGGTAAATGAACAAGACTTGCAACTAGAGTCAGGAGGACAAGATAACCCTAAAACAGAACCTGAGGAAGGAGCAGGGAATTCTGAAAATGAATGAAGAAATGAATTGGGACCTCCCCCAACACCAAATATGAGTTCTCAAGACAATCTATTGCATGATTTCAAGATAGGGATGGCCCAGGTCCTAGCCAACATGAATGTCTACATGCAGCCTGAAATACTGCTCAATATTAACTTAGGAGAAACCCAATCTCCTGAGAATTATGGTTATACCAGAATTCTATCTCCCTCAAAAGATACAATTCATGAAGAGGAAACAGATACAGAGGCCATTCAGGAATTAGAGAACCATTCTGGTGACACACTCCGAGTGGAAAACAACGATGAAGGTCTAAACAAAGAAAACATGGGCCAAGAAGAGGAAGCATAGACAGAGATTATTTGTGAATCTGACAATCAATCTGGAGACACGATCTTATTGGAACAAAGCCAGGGTGAAAAGCTAGGCTCTTTAGAGACAAAAGCTATTAATGAGACTATCAACAGACTAGTTACTCCTCCAGAAAGGTATAGAGCCAAATTGAAGAAGCTACGAAAAGAACACCAGAAGCTTCACAAGATGGTCAAGAGGCTCCGAATAAAAATAAAAGAAATCACAACGGGAAAGGTTCCAAACAATACCCTTGAGGTAGTAAATGAGGTTGTGCAAATGGAATTGTATGAAGATAGGGCTATAGGAACTCAAACTGAGCCCATACCTACTTGAATAGTCATCACTCAAGAGGAACAACATGCAGATTTAGTAGACGTAGCTACTTAGATGGAGGTTTGGACCTCCCACAACAAAGAAGTACAGACAAAATATATACCCTCTTATAGCATGGGAACCCAGATGGAGGTTTGGACCTCCCGCAATAAAGAAATACAGACAGAAGATATTCCTTCTCATAGCATAAGCACTGAGATGGGCATACAAGCCAAAGACATCATGACACACCATTACCCCATTGTACTGAATCTTCAGGAAGAATTGGCACAAGCTCGGCTCGCGTTAGAATGACTTGAACAAGAAACAATTTCCTGGCATAGATATCAAGAGTTGCAGAAATAGCTTTGGGAAATGAATACAATAGAGAGTGAGACTTTCGACAAATGTAGAAAGGTAGAAGAAAAAATGGAGAATATCAAGCTCAAACTAGACATAGTCATAAGTCAGCTAAACACCATCTGCTCACTGTATACGGATGTCCTGGCATGCAGGTCTCCTGCCACCAATTATGCATTGTTTTTGTTAGAATGCTACCTGTTGATGAAAATTAAATCCATGAGAACTGGTAAACCAATTGAATTAAGAACAATTGAATATTTTATAAATTGTTGCAAGCAACACTGTGTAAAGGTCCAAAGGCTTCTTTGTGAGTTTTACCTACACAATTTTATATTAGAGAATGAGGTGGAAAAGAACCCTAACCCTTTTGTCAGAGATGTTCAATTCGAGGCCTTTATTTCATTTGCAGTTAACCAAATGAAATGGGTTAAAGCTTATAATGCATTTCAAAGACAGGAACATGGATTGGATCTTTGGGTAAGAAGTGAACCTAAGCACCCCTTACAAATGTTTTGCAACCATAAGAGTCTGATGACATGAGAAGGGGTGATTAAAAATTTAGGGCCCATTCATAAGGAGATTGTATAGAAAGGAGTATCATATTTCCTCTCCATTTAAGAAAGATCTCTGGCTGCATCTAAGCTCAGGTGGACGATCTCCACTAGTAGTGTGCAAGATAGGGAACCATTTAATTACAAAAATTTTAAAGTAGTTGCGGCTCGTTATTTCACCTATAGAAATATTATTTTGAGAGAAGGACCTTATTGGTTAGGATGTCAGTTTCGGAGCCCTATTATCTGGTATCCCCCTAAAGGTTATCGGGCTATCTACAAATTTCTTAAAGGAAAGGAAGGGCCCACCTTTGGGCTTCTAGCTCAACATCATGGTTTTAGACCAATTTTTGACGCTCCCACTCCAGCCTACTCTTTAACTGAACTACATAAGAACTACTTACTTTTCATGAGGACATGAAACAGGGTAAGCAGGGGAGTATGTTGAGTTACGAAATGGGTATGTATTTACTCTTAATTCCATCACCTTTTCCTCCTTTCTTATCTCTTTCATATCTTGATATGCTAACATATTGATGGATTATGATAAGAAACAGATGAACTACTCTCAGTTAAGATTCAACCATCGTAACTAACTTTTACTCCTCTTTATGCAGAAAAATGATGAAAGGAACTGTTGTTGCTCCCTAGTGATGGAACAACATAAACCAACAAAGGAAGAATGGAGCGTATCGGTTGCAGTCAGGTTGGAGGACAAATCAGGAGGATCAATGCCAAATATGAAGGGTCTTAGAAGATAACATCTAGTTGTCAATCCCTCAGGATTGGGATATCTTGAGGGATCGCATTTATCTTTTACCTCTTTTGACTATAAAAGTAAAGGATTGTAGGAAGAAAGGGGATCGATTTGTGTTATTTTAAATTGAAATTTAAATTTATAGACTCGTGCTGTTGGAGAACACGACCATATTGTAATGCTACTTAAGTTCAATAATTAATATATAATTGACATTGTTGTTCATTCGTATTTTCTGAAGTAGCTCAACAGTGTTCTATGGTGGCTAAGGGCCCGACCTATGGTGGATTAAACTACTTCCTTTTGTTATATATTTCTGATTCTCGCAAGTTTGATTGGTATGACAATTTTCCCATTTTCTCTGAGTTTAACTTATTCTCTATTTATCGCTTTCCTATATTGAAGTAGTACATTTTCTTTACATGTTTTACAGCACTTTCATTTGATTCAATTTACAATTATTGTAGATTAAATTATTTAGACAGTGAATCGTATTGATTTAATCAGCTGCAAGAGTTTGGTTATTGCTATTGAACTCTCAGATTGACATCATTTCCATTTGGATTTCTTCGTAGAGATTGAGTGTGATTTAGATTGAATCAGCTATGAAGAGATTGGTTACTGCTACTATGCTCGTGGATGATGCTATTGTTAATTGAATTGCTTGTGTGAGATTTGATTACGATTCCAGCAGAGGATTGAGTCTTGAAGCTTAGATGTCATATTTCCTTTAATAATTTCAATTTGAGTTTTATAAATTCATCTGTTTACTCTTGTATAAAAGGTTTATACTTCATTTTAAGAAACATTACTCTCTGGGTTCATAGCATGCACATATTGTGTACACTCTTGGAATAAAAGGACTTGCCCGAGTTGATGATTAATGTGGGGTAATTAGGAGTTTTAAAAGACACCTTTTATCAGCCAAGAATAGGTATATTCAAAGGTAACAGGGCACTAGTACAGAAGAACAGGAAGATGGAACTAAGGTCTACTAATTAGAATAAGGAAGGTAAAGGAAAAGGTTGATGTAAATATGTTTAAGAAGTATACGCAGGTCCACTTATTAAAAATAGTGTATACACGATGGTCCACAAAACAAAAAGAGTGTATGCACTCCCATAGGAGGAAAAGCATGCACATGATGGAATACCAAGGTTTTGGTCCGAGGTATTTGGTCCGAGGTATTGGTCCAAGGTATTGTGGTCCAAGGTATTTGACCCTAGGTATTTGGTCCAAGGTATTGGTCCTAAGTGGTTTTGGTCCAAGGTATTGGCAAAGGATCTAAATATATAAGGAGGAGAAGATCAAAGGGATAAGTGCACAAGTAATGAATATCTTATGAAGTGCTAGATCAAAAGAAAATATGCATGTTATGGGTTTTGATGCTTTCCTTCATCTCAACTAAGTATGCACCTAAGTGTTTGATGATGGATGAGATCTAATGATGGATCAGGATCATAATGACTTATCATTATGAGATCTGATAATGGATAGGCTAGATATGATTCGTAACGCAAGTTTTATAATTTATAAGTGATGATATGGATATGTCTAAGGTCTGGAATTGCAACGAAGTTATAAGTAAGTATTTTCAGATCTATATGTTGGTTTGATTTGGTGAAGGTGCGTATACATCATAGTTCGTCTCTTCCAAGTAGCGTATGAAAGATAAAATCTTGATGTTTAGGGATGACTGGTCTATCAGATCAGTGCTACTGTTTCACTGTTGTCTGTTAGTGAAGTCTTATTAGATATGAAAGTAAAACTGAATGCATAAAGAGTTTGTGTCTGATTGATTGATTGATTGAATAAGAAGGGTGATCATTGTTGTTATCTTTTTATAACTTTGCAGGTTGACAGTAGATCTTCATAATTTCACTAATTGGTATAGTTTGTGGTTCATAGGTTTTATGATTCAGTATCTTTAGAGGAATACGTAGGTTAGGCTAAAGGAAGTTTCATATAAACGCAGGTTGGCTTCATTGAAGGAGTGTATATAGTCTGACACATGATTTTTGAGGTTACAGTTGGTTCTGGTTTTTGATGCAGTGTTTTGGGTTCAGATCTGTATACTGGTTATAGTGATCTGTCTATTCCAGTTGATTGGTTGAATTTGATTAAGTTTGAATGAATGGTTGATTTAGTTGTGTCATAGGTTCAGTGATTGTTTGATTCATTTGTGTCAGAGGTTCAGAGGTTTCACTGTTTCACTGTTTGATTGTTTCAGTTATATCAGAGATTGATGATTGGGTTTCATTGATTGGTTGATGCAAATGTATTTGATGGTTATATTGCAATGGTGATTTATTTTGAGCTTCAATGTTGCTAATGGGTCTAGTGTGAAAATTTGATGAAACGTGGCCTTCATATTATAGTGTTGTGTACTAGGAGTGTCCAGTTTGAAAATTTATGAAACATGGTCCCTGGAGGATGCTGAGTGTTGGAGCCTTCAATGAGGAAGTTGAAGCTTCCTCCCAGTAGTGGCTGGTGATTTGATCATGGGGTTGGAGCTCCCTTCCAGTAGCAGCTGGAGAATGAGTAAAGGTTGTAGCCTTCTGTAGGTTGGAGCCTATGTACTAGTAAACATATCGGCTAGTACAAGAATTAGGGAGTGGTAACTCCCTTATAGTAGAAGCTGGAGAATGAGAGAAGGTTGTAGCCTTCTACAAGTGGGTGCCTTCATACTGGTATGATTCTGCACTAGTGCAAGACTGTAAACATATTTTCTTATTATTAAAAGAAGACAGAGACAACAATAGCATGTGGTTTTCCCCCACATTGGGTTTCCACCTTAAATATTTGTGTTCATGTGTGTTGCTTATGTGTGATGGTTTATTCTGTTATTGTTGCACATGGTTGTTTTTTAATGTTTAATAAAATATTGATTAAAGATCAACATATGATGAATTAACTAAATCATAAGTTCACTAGATATGCGTTGGTTTCCTTAAGAATAGTTGCGTGCACACGCGAGTTCCCTTCACTGAAGTAACGTATATAAATCTGATTATGTAAATGAAAAATTTATTGATTTGTAAATATTGATTCACCCCCCCCCCCAGTATTGTTTCCAACACCATGATCTTCACCAATCTAATCATTTTACATAGAAATTCCTCCAAGCATGTTGAGCGAATCCAACCATATCCTAACCTTGGTATTGAGTTCTAAGTGATCCTAAGAATTTTCTCACTCCATTCCACCCATCCACCACCTTCCTTAAGCCTTCCATCACCTCCAGCAACCATCATTTTTCTCCGGACTGTATCGTGTAGAAATACAGGGAACCCTGTAGGTTTCTAGTACATCCTGTAGGTTTTCCTATAGTGGCCTGTTTTAAGGCCAAATTGAGGGAAAACCTCTAGGAAGCCTCGCTAGGTCACCCAAGGGTCTTCCAAACCTTCCAATAATCTCCTAAACCTCCCAACCATCCACCATCATCGCTAAACCACCTACCACATCATCAAAAGAGATTAGGGTTTACACTTGACTTTCTAGAAAAAGAATAAAAAGAACAAAACATATTTATTTCAGCCCTTTACATGCACAATAGTGATAGTTCATGTCTTGAATTTCCATGATTTAGATATTAGCATTTCATACATGTTGGTTTGGCATTTTTGTAAAGCATAGTTTTTCAATAGTTAGTTAGAGAAGGGTGTGTTTGTAGCATAGGATTTTCATCATTTTCCTTATTTGCAGTAGATAAGATTTCTCCTAGAGTAGATCTCTCTTTCATTCATCAGCAATAAAGATTCTTCTGAATCCATAGAAGTCTAGCTTGAAAACCCTAGTGGTCTCTGGCGAGGTGAATAGTGACAAAAGGCAGAACCATCACTTGTACTTGTGTATACAACACTGTCACCTCCAAATTTGTACGAACCCTAGGTTGATAAAGTAAAGTTGGTAGCTCCAGGAGTTGCAGCATTCTTGTTGCAATACTAGTTTCTGAGCAGGTGTCTAAGTACTATGTGTATTGCTTTCTTTTGTCTATTTCTTGTTTCTAATATTCTGCTCTTAGTTTCATTTCTACAAAAGTAATTTAGTTTGCTTCCTTTTCATTCAGCATTCTTTGCTTTCCTTTCCATTATGAAAGTTAGATTTCAATCAAGTAATTAATCTTTTCATTCAGTTAGTAGTTTTCATTTAGTCTGCAATTTCAATTCTGCAATCACTTTCAAAGTTTGAAAAAATCACAAAACCAAACAAGAACATTTCTTTTCATGCCTCGTAGGAATAGGGATAACTTAAGGAATTTTTTTCCAAATACCCCCACTGCTTCCAACAACCAACCTTCCCTCTTCTTCACTGGTTGTGAACTGGAGGAACCCTTAGGTGAGCAACCAAACATATTTGAAGAACCTACATGGGAATAAGAATAAGGAGAACCCATTCCTACTGAACCTATGGCATAAAATATAAATGACAGGGAAAATAGAGAAATATTTGAGGGTGCCTACCCCATCAGGGAGACCAATGGGGATACTAAGATGAAAAATATAAGCCATCCTGACCTTCCTCATCTCCATGGCCTAACCACAGAAGACCCAGACACTTTATTATTTGAGTTTATTTTCATATGCCGAACATATGACTATACAAATGATGAGTAGAAGTTGAAACTATTTCCATCCACTCTTAAGGATGAAGCTTTGCATTGGTTCATAGGTTTACTTGGAGATAGAATTACAGCTTGGGCTCAGATGCAACAAGCCTTCAACAACAAGTATCGAGACTACTGTAGGTCTAAAGACATTAAAGAGGAAATTTTTAGGATGACCTTAGGCAATGATCATTCTCTAGAAGATTACGAAGAAATATTACGCCTTAGCTATAAAAGGGCTAGGTGCACACTTGACCCTGAGTCGCTGAAGATGGTCTTTCTTAAAGAAGTAACGGAAGACCTTTTGGATACCCTACACTTGTTAGCAAGAGGGGATATCTACCAATTACCCTATTAGGATATCAAGATTGTCTTTAGAAACCATTCTAGGGTAGCCAGGAAAAAGGGTAGGAGTAGTCAACCTATGGTCAGTCTATCCTCTTCCAATTCAAAGGTGAAATTGGAAGTATGTTGGAGGATTTCAAAACTAAGATGTTGCAAACCCTTTCCCTGCCGATGGACATCATGCACATTAAGAGAAAGTTGGAGGAAGCAGAGAGAGCCTTGGCCATTGTTTGTCCTAGATGCACCAAGAGGCATCCTAGGAATGAATGTCCATTGAATTCTATTGAAATTTTCTTAGTCTATGAAGAAAACCACTCCACAGACAAGTGCCCCTCTTTACCTAGACTCAAAGTGTTACGAAACTAGCTCACAAAAAGATAGAAAAGAGAGATAAATGCCTTAGAATTCAGCCTCTTCAAGGGGGAAACCTCCTTTACATTACGCAAATGAACAATTCTTAGATGTTTCAAATGAAAAAACGCCCTTTCTATATATAGGAGTCTAAGGGGTCACAATGTAACCAAATCTGGCCTAACAATAATAATATAAAGGCACAATAATTGTTGGGTGTGGAGCCTGATTATATTTTGTATTCAAAGGTATCGCCGCATTGGACCCCACTTCCTAATAGGGCGGCAACGCCACCTGTAAAATATTCACTGCAAGGGGGGTCCATGGGGTAGCGGCTAAGAATAGAGGTAAAATTTCCTTGTAAAA
>APFE030136010.1:23092-55774 GCA_000404065.3 Pinus taeda
ATACAAACTAATTTGGTTCCAAATATAAAGTTGCAATGCGTACCTTTTGTGTGTTTTGCACATTATGGAGATTGAAAAATTGCTCCATCTGTAGTATCCATGTTCTAGGATCCTTGCCATCAAACTTCCTCATATGGATCTTTCAAACATGGTGGTTCTTTGATCCAACATTAGAGTCTATGAAATCATGATTAACATTTATTTTGTTCTCATCATGAGTTTCCTTTACCACCCTTTCACCATTAGTAAGTATTCTTATAAAAACTTTGTCAAATATGTCTTCAAATCTATCTTCAAACCTGTCTTCAAATATTCTATGCCTTTCTTTAATTCATCCATCTTAGCTTCCACACCATCCATATTAGCTTCCACGTCATCCATCTTATCTTCCACACCATCCATCTTAGCTTCCACACCATCCATATTAGCTTCTACACCTTTCTTTAAACCATCCATCTTAGCTTCTACATCTTTCTTCAAACCATCCATATTAGCTTCTATTACTTTTTGTGCGAGTGAAATTTGTTGCACTTGGTCTCGTAATTTTGGTATTTCATGTTGCATTTATTCCTCTTCTTCATGAGTCATGTTAGATCTTTCAGGTTTCTTACTAGGTGTTTCCATTTTCTTTCTTCGGGGCATCAATTACTGATAATAATGCTTCACTATGCCCTTTGAATTCCTTCAAACTAATTTTTCGAACCAAGCTTATGCAAAAATTTAAAAAAAAACTACACACCTTTCTTCACTTTGTAGGAGCTCGATATTGAATCTGATTTATCTTTGTAATTTTGGATCTTTAAAGTCTGAAATTTCTTCTTGCAGTAACCATCTAAGTAATCTCTCTAACCCTGTAAGTCTGATCAAGATTGGATATTCTAATGAAGAGTTATGTCAAATCTCCCATGATGCCCTGAGTATAGACTGGTTCAGTAGAGAGAACTCGTACGACATGCCACGGGTCACTGTTTCAACCTTAGGTTTTGAAAATGATATCCAAAAAACCATAGTTCATCCTCTTTCTGTAACTTCTTATGAAAATTCAATCTGATGCTCAGAGCGAAAGTTATGACGATTTTCCCAAGTTCACCTATTTGGAATGTAATTTGGGGGTCTGCAAAAAACACTAACTTCCTCAGATTTTATCTACGAAACTATAGTGAGACAAGACCTAAAATTCAGACTTGAGGTTCAGAGCGATTTCATCTCAAATGGTTTTTTATTTTTATTTTTTGAAACTTAGTAGCAAAAATTTTATAGCGAAAATTCCACGATGACCTATTTTAGATGAAATTTTGGAGCTTGCAAAAACCCTACCTTCCTCAGATCATATCTCTGAAAATATAGCGAGACAAGATCTGAAATTTAGACCTGAGGTTTAGCGAGATTTCTTCTCAAATGGATTTTTTTTAGCTTCTGAAACATTGCAGAAAAAATGTTATAACGAAAAGCTCACGATGACCTATTTGGAGCAAAGAAACCCTACAATTCAAAGCTTTGATACCAAATGTTATGAAACCAGCTCACAAAAAGATAGAAAAGAGAGATAAATGCCTTATAATTCAACCTCTTCAAGGGGGCGACATCCTTTACATTACACAAATGAACGATTCTTGGATGATTCAAATAACAAAACCTCCTTTCTATATATAGGAGTCTAAGGGGTCACAATATAACCAAAGTCGACCTAACAATAATAATATAAAGACACAAAAATAACAATAGTGGGATTCTATGAGGCACAATAATAACAATATGGGGACAATAGGGGAACAACAATAATAATAAGGGATACAATGAAAATAGTAATGGGGGAATCACTAGTATTATAGGGACCTACAAAGTTGTATATCAAGAAGCTAAAGGGGTCACTAAGCAGCTTTGATACATAAACCAAAGGAGACCTCATGGGCCTAGGACATACCAACAGGGCATGCAAGGGTCATACCATGCATATTAAAACCCCAACTAGACCACATCCATACCTGGTCTACACCTCCTCCTTGGTCCTTTGCACCTCAATATCATTCCCAGCAAGTCATTTCAACCATATGCTCCGCCACAACCTTAGTGGAATGCATCGCCCCTGGGGTGGAGGCCCCAATAAAACAAATGTCCCATATTTATTTCCTTCACGTCCTGCCCAACCACAACTTTTACACTTTGCTCCACCTAAGCCACCCCAAATGCCTACCCAGCCAAATCCGAACCCGAACAATAGACAGGAACAATAAGTATACAGTGGAGAGACATCATATCCATTTTATGTTGTGGAGATTCAGGAAATGAACCTGAGATCTAGGAGAGTACTCCTAGACAACCAACCTCTACCTCCACCTAGGGAGGTTGAGGAAGAAAGAGAGGAAAGCATGCTTAAAGTAAATCCACCACCCTTTCCTAAAAGATTAACCCAACCACCCCAGCCTACCCCAAAAGAGACTCAACTTCTGGGAGAATTGAAAAACCTATGTGTCAAAATTCCACTTCTCCACGCTATCAAGGATGTAACTATTTACAACAAGTTGATTAAGGAGAAGTGCTTCAAGCATCCAGGGAGGCGAAAAAGAGATGCCCCTACCATTAACGTCATTGGACAATTGTCTGACTTAATGTTGGGGTAGGTAATCTTATCCGAATTGGATCCTAAAACAGCCTCTAAGTTTTCATAACTCTGTAAAATTCATGCAAAAGTTCCAAAGCCTTATAAAGATTCAGCTTATCAGAAATAGCCTCGAAACAATTGTAATTTGTGAATAGCTCGGAGCAACGAGGACCCTCGGTCAAGCGCCTAGATTGTTTGCCTACGGTAACGTGCACTGTCACGAACTGGAAAAATGAGAGGTCTTTTTGAGAACCAGGGGTGGATTCTGATATGCGATTAGCGACAAGTCACAAATTGCATATCATTGGGCAAACCCCTCAAAGAAGGAAAAGCCCCAAGCGACCCAAACCCGAAAAGTTATAAAACATATGGATATCACGTCAATTCCATTAGAGGCGGGGTCCCACACAAAAACCAGCAGGATATTGGAAGGGCTTTGAACGATAATCGGTTTCAACCAAGTCCCACCCAATGCCACACACTGGGTGCCACACGTCCGGTGGAAGAGAGAGAAAACCACTCACATCGGACGGGTAAACGTCATGCTACTTACCCACTTGATATGGACAGAGACCATAGGATCTGGAGGCCCTAGATCGATGACAGAAATGTGATCCGATGGATGACCGGATTCAATGGGGTAAACCGGTCGAGTTATATAAGGTTTGAAGTCTGTCATGGATGATGAGTTGGCAAAAATTCATGTTTCGCAGGAAATCTAGGAGAAAATGGAAATAACGAACATTCAAACATTTCGAAGAGAACTGACACTAAGTTCGTTATGAAACAGGTGGCCACCTCCCTGTGAGGCGTTACAAAGTGATGATGACGCAGAACAGAGGAATTCAAATGGACAAAGGCAGGAGAACCAGAAAGCCAGGAAGCGGAAACAGACAGTCAGAAAGCATATTGGCTTTAAGGCCACGAACTGATAGAGACAAAGAAAGCAGTGAGAAAAGCAAGTTAAGAAAGTTAAGAGTAGAGAACATAGAGAAGAAGTCAAGTTGACTTGCAGAAGCAAAGGCAGCATCAAGACAGAGCCAAAGAGACTCAGAGAGTTTGTGTACTCTGTTAGTGCCTAGATTTACGTCAGGCTGAAAAGGTAGGATCTAGGGCCAACATCAAACCACGCTTAGCCTGGTAGCTAGCCCTACCAGGTCAGGAGAGGGCTCTCTCTGGGTCAATCTCAGCAAATAATGATCAATGAGGACTTGAGATGACTGATATAAATACTAATCTTAGGCTTGGTATAAGTGCAAGAGAATTTGATTTAATAAAATGATATTTTGTTGGCTCAGATGGAAAGGTAAATTTTGGGTGCGGGGATTGAGGCTTAGTTCTGTAGAGATCTCAATGGGGCAAGGTAGGCATTTGATTTTGGCACTTAAAATTGAATGAGATGGAAGGAATAGACAGGTGAGGTGTTGAAGAGGGCAAGAGAAAAATCATGGATCCTCCCCAAACAGCTGAAAACGTCAAGAAACTAAAGCAAACCTCAAGTAGAGCACTGCAATTTCAATGGTTTCTACTTACACTCTTGTTTGTTTAGTTCAGAAGAAACAAGATAGAGAATGGCATACATGACATATAATTAAACTCACAATTACAAAGAGAAGCAATGTACCAAGACAAATTTCCACATGAATCCCAAAGCGTGCTTCAAATACTGGTCTCAATTCCTTAGCCAAAATGATGATATGAATGTACAATGAAGCTCTTTTCTTTCTCAAAAGTCCAACCATGCTAATGACTGAAAAACAACATAATATAGGCAACCATAGCTCATCCTTGCCTCTAGGGGATGAGCACACATGTTTAGGAGCTGTTTCAACTAATTCTAAACTGAGAACTAGAAATTAGGCAATAGCACAACATGCCTCTAGAAACAAGGGAACTGATTCATTCAGTTTCAAACAACTTTTAAACTGATGAATCTACCTCTACAAGTGAACATTAGACATATTTACATCATCATCCATCAATTTACATTAAATCACATCACAAATTTCCATTAGCAAAGTGAAAAAGTCAAACTGGACAAAGTTGGGTGAAAACAGAGCCATACTTGGTAAAACTGGCAATTTTTCCTCTATGCATCGTGCCTGATTCTCTATGCGTAGTGCCTGTTTGGACCCACTTTTAGAGGCCTCCTTGGTGTCGCAATGAGCTCCAGGTGTGCTTGTTAGAAAGGTCTACCCGTCTACTTTCCAACCCAAGTGGAATTTTTCAATTTGGCCTCCATTTGCCCCCCAAAACTCAGTTCTCCCAATAGTGTTTCCTGTGTGTCAAAATAGGGGCAGTGAGGTCATTGTTTGAGTGTTTTTGACCTTTTTGAGCGCTCAAAACCTGTCCAAATTTTTTTCCCATTGGTAGGAAAACATATTTTTTCATGCCAAATCCAAAAATGCTGATTTTTTGTGCTTTGCAGGCTCCTAGAAAAAGCGATCGCCACGTGGCACGACGCATAGGGCAAAAAATTCTGTTTTTTGTGCCAAAAATTTCGAAAATGCAAAACGTGCTCCAATTTTTTTGAAATTTGGGCTGAGTCTTCTCCATCAAACATTGTGTTGGGCCAAGGAAGCCTCAGCCAATATCTGAAGTCCTTCATGCTCTTTTTTCCTCCTTGATGCTCCCTTCAACTTCGCCTTTAAACTCATGATTCTTGCTTGGCACACCAAGTTCCTTGACAAGTAATGATATGACAGGTTTCTAAGCATATTCTTCTCATTGATGGACTTTTCTAGCTTCATCTCCAAGTGGATATTGGCTCTTTCAAGCCATGACTCCCTATCAGCATTAATCTCCTGCTCAAGTGAAGTGAACTCCACCCTCCTCCTTTGGGCAGCTTGGCGATTCTCCCGAATGTTTTGCAACTCCATAATCACTTGCTGGTTCTCTAGCTGCTTATTCCTTTGCACCAAGTACTGTATTGTCCATTGGGCTCTATCCAAATTGATGGACAAGGCATCAATGTCTGACTGTTGCTCTTGAATGATTTCTTTAAGATTTGTGCTTTGCGGGCCCATATTAGTATCATCACCCTCAATGAGAAAAAAATCAGTCTCTTGCTCACCTGATGGTCCTTTCTCCTATTCTGCTGATGACAGAAGCGAGGCCCCTTCCACCCCGGGTGGAGATAACACTTTCTTTGCTGCTAGAAAAAACCATCTAGTGCCCTTCTGGTAGGTGATAAACACTGGCATGCTAGCAGTTTGTGTCTCATGACCCTCATGCTGATAAGAAGGTCCACCTGTCTCATGAAAAGCCTTTGAAGGTCCCTGTGGAGCTCTAAAAAACTCACGAGAGATGAAGTCCTCCCAAGCGATGCCCTGTAAGCCAAGCTGATGAATGACCACAATTTTAATGAGAGCAAAATGGTAAATATTGTTGAACTGCTGCTGAGGACTCTTGTGTTGCACTAGGGTGGTCATCTTCTCTATGTTTCGACACATGAAGTAAGGGATGTTCATCATCCTTACCCTGGTAAAATGCATCAATAGCCTAATATGATAAGCATACAAACGTGAAAACCGGCCCTCACAGCTGAAATACCTCATGATCAATTTCATCAAAGGAGCATAAGCATCTTTGAGGTACTGGAAAGGAAATACTCTACTGATTTGTCTCAAATAGCCCAGTTTGATGTATGGTTCATAATGCTACCGGTCAATTTGCTGCCTCTTGTTCCATTGCTCTCCAATGTTGGGAATACTAGTTGCTAGTGAAATGGATTCTGGTGTTAATGTAAAGGTGACACCAACTAGAGTGGATTGACCATCATGTAAATGCAGCACAAACAAACGAGCCAACTCATGATGAAACTGAATGCTAGCGACCTTCTCACAAAATTCATAGCAGGACTAATGTTGGAAACATGAGATGGCAAGAGGGCAGGCCTATAATTCAGCAAGAGTGCTTGGTTCTTCTCTAATATGTTTGCCACCTCTATGAGGCCTCCTGGGTGCATGTACCTCTGTAGGTGAGTCACTGTGGGTCTCCTCTTCATAATCATATGAAGGATCAGATGCCATGTCTGCTAGTGAATGGACTGTTTTCGAGCTGTATGCCATGTCTGCTAGTGAATGGACTGTTTTCGAGCTGTCTTGATGAGAAATAAGTGAGTTGTGTTTTGACTTTTGCCACCAAGGGGAATAATGATATGAGGGAGGGGAAACAATGAGGGATTTAGGGACAGTTGGGACAAGTTTAATTAGGGAAATAAGTGATTAGGGAATGATTTGGGAGTTTTTGTATAGGACTAGGGTTTGGGAGTCAGAGAGTATTTGGGACTTTGGGAAATGGGAATTGGGGTATGGGATTAGTGAATTTAGGGGTATGTGAATGTATGGAATAGGAAAATCAAGGGACAAATGGAATAAGGGAGTGTGAGGTGGGAGGAATAACTTGGTAGCCAAACAGTCAATACAAAAACCTAGCACTGTTTTCAGGCTTGCTGGATGTGCACGCTGCACATCAAACCCAATGCAATGCACTTGCTAAGTCCACCATGCACATGCAATTTTGAACTGAAGGTCGCGGTTCTATGCGCCGTGCCACCTGCCTAGTATGCCGCGCCCCTGTTATTTGGCTGATTTTCACCAATTCCTCTCTCTTGCTCACCAACACGACTTTGCCTTGCTTCCACTTTGTCTTGGAGTGCAAATGAACTTTTGAAATTGAAGGAATGACTTATATATGGAGCTTTCAAATTTTTGTCTTACAAAACCCATTTTTGCAATGTTTTGAAAATGACTTTGTTTTTTACTCTGTTTTTGGACTTTCTTCACTTTATTAACCCTTGTGATGGACTGAATGACCTGTTCTTTGTTTGTTTTGTAGGTAGTTAGAGCTACTGGAGCTAGGGAAAGAGACCAGGGTTACAGATGGAGTGATTCACATATGAAGAAAATCAAATTACATAAATTTGTACCATAAAAGCAAAAATACTTTGTTTTAGACACATGTCTGAGCAGTTGATGATGAAATTTATTGATGCTGGAACCTCCTCATGGCCTTCTGGTTGTTATTGGACACTTTGAAACACCCTTTGATGAAACCATAATGAAACCCTAGACCCAATGACAATGAAACCCTAAAACAAAACCTTTGCAATCTCTAAGACAAAAGATGACTGTATATGCTTTGTAGTGGACAAACATGAGCCAACAGGTAGATAACATGAGGGAAACTGTAGGAAAGCCACTACTGTCAGATGATCCATGTGCCTAATGGAATGCAGTTGACTGAGCGGGACACCTAATATGCAATGCAACAAGAGGATTTGATCTCTGACGGCGGGATGAAGATACCGACACTAACATTGGCTCCAAGGGGGATGGTAGCTCCTTGGAGGTGCTAAGAACTACAGATCTTTGGGGAAAGTAGGAAGTGCCTTCATCCATTAGGCTATGGGGTCAATAACTTTGAAAAACTGAAACAAAACTCTTGACTCAAAACTGGACTCAATTACATGATTGAAAACTGACTCAAAACTGATTTAACACTTAAACACAACCGACAAACTGGAAATGATGCTCAAAGTAGAGCTTATTCATCATAACCTACTCTAACAGTTTCATTGTCACCTGATCAAGTGAAATGAAACAACCAACGCAACCAAGTAAATATTCTTGCTGCTGTTTTAATTCTCCGCAAGTGCTTGCATATGAACAACAAGAGAGAACTATTGAAAGGCAACTCCCATGAAAACTTGTGAACATATCCATTGAATACTACGGATTCTCTATCCGCCTCCAAAAACATTGTTTCAGGATATTGAAGTTCATGCACACTGGGACTTAGCTCATCCAATGGATTACTTCTCTTCTCTTCATACCATGAATGCAAACTTTGATCTGAGCTTTGTGATGAGACTCCTGTTGAAAATGAGAAAGACACTAGCTGCCAGATAAAATTTATATCAGCACACATTTCAAGCTCACATGTAGTAAATGGAGAAGGACTTGGACTGCAGAAATCATCCAACACATCAGCTATTGGATCATGAAAAACTCGAAAAGACTGATGCAACTCATTTTCTATTGGTTCCAATGTGATTACATGATTCCCTACATGCTGCTCATTTGAAGAGATACTATGCAATTTAGCCTTCAAAAACTGAAATGATTCAAAACAAAATGGTACAGAATCATTTTGTATCATTTGATCATATGTGTCAGCTTCCATGTCTTCATTTGCAACTCGACAATCAATGGCATTCAGGGGCTGCAAATATGAATATGAGAAGTCTTGAACAAGGTTTTCATTGCCCTCAAGATGGTCCAAATCAAGACTTGTCGACAGTTGATTTTTGAGTGCATGAATGTTGTCTCTGATGAACTGAAACGAAGCAAAACAAAAAGGAAAGGATCCTTCACTTCAAAAATTTTTGCACTTTCCTCATCATTTCCATAGCTGATATGCGATGGCTAAACATTGTATTCGAGCTACTGAAAGTGAACTTCCTCCTTCCACAAACTAGCTGTTGATTTGTCTCCAAGAGTAGCTTCTGTTTGGATAACATAATCATCATCATACTGATCAAACTAAGGAAAATCATCAGTATAAAACATATCATCAAGCATACATGTCATATCAACAAATCTCTCTTCTCCAAGATGATCTACAAAACAATCATTATCAGATCTATGAAAACTGGGATAAGAAAGAAGATGTTTTGGATTAGCAACTTGGTCTTCTTCAATCAGCGATTGATGGGCTTGAACATTATACTCATTCCTTGTGGTGATCTTTTGCATCATCTCTTCCACTGCACTTACCAAAATGTCAACCTTTACCTTTAAAGATGTCAATTCCTTTGGATCTATGTTTTTCATCTCTTCTTCCTTCAGCTTTTCCCTTCTGATCAACAAATGAGCCTCTACATCTAATGCACTATTCTGCATCTCTTCAAGTGTTGCAACGTTCCTTTCTCTCAGCTGAAACTCCATTTCCAGATCAAAGGCACTCGGGTAGTGCAAGAGAGTGGATCTAGGAGGAGGTCTTATATTAACAAGCATCGAATAATAAACTTGGTTAAATCTGGTAGAAAACTATTGTACTGTCTCCCTTGGCTGTCTTTTCAGCGGGTTATACTCTTATATAATCACAAAAGTATTTTGTCTGACCACCCAACTGTCGAGGAAAACTTTGACAAACTACTGGAGATCTGCGATGCTCGCATCAGGCAGGGTTTTGAACCAACTCTTGACTTTTCCTTGCAAAGAAAGAGCAAAAAGCCTAATACTGACATCTTCTTCATCAACTTCAAAAAGGTCAAGAAAGGACTCAAAATTCAATACATGTCTCTTTGCAGTGATATTGTCGTGTTCACCATCAAATCTTGGTAGATATAGGTCATGATGTTTAGGGAAAGCATGGGATATAGGAGGTAAAATCAGAGGCTTGTATCGATCTGGAATTTTACAAGGTAGTGGGTTATGTACAGAAGTTGTAGAATCAGTCTTGGTCTCTTGAGGCTCATCAGTTTGAAGACGGTCATCATAAGATTCAGAGAAAGGGTCCTGATCAAGATTGAAGGCATGCAAATCTTTGGTATTTACAATCTTCAAAGGGAAGGAATCAAATGCAGGTCGGGGATCTTTTCTCAAATACAATACACTTTGCAAAGCCTTCTTGACATTCTCAGGAAAAGAGAAGAAATAATTTAGAACAAAGAACAAAATGTCTTGGATGAAATTCCAACTTGAATACCTGATCTGTCCATATTGTCCTTTCATGCTTCTGCTAGTCAGGTTCATCCTCCAATGGAGTCCTTGGATCTGATCTCGAAAATGACTTGGAATCACCAGATGAATGATTTTAGCCTTGCTGTGTCTGATCGTTGTCCACCATCAACAATCAGATCAAAACTTGACACATGTTACTGGCGCAATGTGCAAGTCAGATGTTCAGCTTATATGACTAGACCGAAGATTGACTAAAGTAGCTTTTATCTACTTTCACTAATGCAAAGCAAAATCGTTTCGAAGGCTACCTACCTAATCTTCAGACTCCGTCTGTAGTTTATAAGCAAGAACACTAACAAACAAACAATTTGTCCCCAGAATGGTTGCCACTATGTTAGTGCCTAGATTTACTTCAGGCTGGAAAGGTAGAATCCAGGGCCAACATCAAACCACGCTCAGCCTGGTAGCTAGCCCTACCAGGTCAGGAGAGGGCTCTCTCTGGGTCAATCTTAGCAAAGAATGATCGATGAGGGCTTGAGATCACTGATAGAAACACTGATCTTAGGCTAGGTATAAGTGCAAGAGACTTTGATTTAATAAAATGATGTTTTGTTGGCTCAGATGGAAAGGTAGATTTTGGGTGCGGGGATTGAGGCTCAGTCCTGCAGAGATCTCAATGGGGCAAGGTAGGTAATTGTTTTTGGCACTTAAAATTGAATGAGATGGAAGGAATAGATAGGTGAGGTGTTGAATAGGGAAAGAGAAATCATGGATCCTCCCTAAACAGCTGAAAACATCAAGAAACTAAAGCAAACCTCAAGTAGAGCATTGCAATTTCAATGGATTCTACTTACACTCTTGCTTGTTTAGTTCATAAGAAACAAGATAGAGAATGGCATAAATGACATATAAGAAAATTCATAATTACAAAGAGAAGCACTGTACCAAGAAAAATTGCCACATGAATCCTAAGGAGTGCTGCAAATCCTGGTCTCAATTCCTTAGCCAAAATGCTGTTATGAATGTACAATGAAGCTCTTTTCTTTCTCAAAAGTCCAGCCATGCTAATGACTGAACAACAACATAATATAGACAACCATAGCTCATCCTTGCCTCTAGGGGTCGAGCACACATGTTTAGGAGCTATTTCAACTAATTCTAAACTAAGAACTAGATTTTAGGCAACAGAACAACATGCCTCTAGAAACGAGGGAACTGATTCATTTAGTTTCAAACAAATTTTAAACTGATGAATCTACCTCTACTAGTGAACATTGGACATATTTACATCATGATCCATCAATTTACATTAAATTACATCACAAATTTGCTATTAGGAAAGTGAAAAAGTCAAACTGGGCAAAGACGGGCGAAAATCAGAGCCATACTTGGTCAAACTGGCAATTTTTCCTCTATGCACTGCGCCTGATTCTCTATGCATAGCGCCTGTTTGGACACACTTTTGGAGGCCTTCCCAGTGTCCAAATGAGCTCCAGGTATGCTTGCTGGAAAGATCTATTTGTCTACTTTCCACCCCGAGTGGAATTTTTTCAGTTTGCCCTCCATGTTCCCCCCCAAAGGCAGTTCTCCCAACACTGCTTCATGTGTGTCACAATAGGGGCAGTCAGGTCATTGTTTGATTGTTTTTGACCTTTTTGAGGGCTCAAAACCTGTCCAAATTTCTTGGCCATTGGTAAGAAAACATATTTTTCATGCCAAATCCAATGAGTTGTTTTTCTTTGGAGGCTCCTAGCAAAAGCGAGTGCCACGTGGCGCGGCGCATAGGGCAGAAAATTCTGTTTTTTGTGCCAAAAATTTCAAAAATGCAAAAAGTGCCCCAAATTTTTTGAAATTTGGGGTGAGTCTTCTCCATCAAACATTGTGTTGGGCCAAGGAAGCCTCAGCCAATATCTGAAGTCCTTCATGCTCTTTTTGCCTTCTTGATGCTCTCTTCAACTTTGCCTTTAAGCTCCCGATTATCGCTTGGTACACCAAGTTCCTTGACAAGTAATGTTATGACAGGTTTCTAAGCATATTCTTCTCATTGATCTCCTTTTCTAGCTTCCTCTCCAAGTGGATATTTGCTCTTTCAAGCCATGACTCCCTATCAGCATTAACCTCCTGCTCAAGTGAAGTGAACTCCACCCTCCTCCTTTGGGCAGCTTGGCGATTCTCCTGAATGTTTTGCAACTCCATAATCACTTGCTGGTCCTCCAGCTGCTTATTTCTATGCTCCAAGTACTGTATTGTCCATTGGGCTCTATCCAAATTGATAGACATGGCATCAATGTCCACCTATTTCTCCTAAATAATTTCTCTAAGATTTGTGCTTTGCAGGCCCATATCAGTACCATCACCCTCAATGAGAACAAAATCAGTCTCTTGCTCACCTGATGGCCCTTCCTCCTATAGTGGCCTCTTGCCTTTGTCTTGAAGATGTTGTGCTGATGACGGAAGCAAGGACCCTTCCACCCCGGGTGGAGATAACACTCGCTTTGCTGCTGCAAACAATCGTCTAGTGCCCTTCTAATAGGTGATAAACACTGGCATGCTAGTGGTTTGTGTTTCATGACCCTCGTGCTGATACGAAGGTCCACTTGTTTCATGCAAAGCCACTGAAGGTCCCTGTGGAGCTCTAAAAAACTTACGAGAGATGAAGTCCTCCGAAGGGATGCCCTATAAGCCAAGCTGATGAATGACCACAATTTTAATGAGAGAAAAATGTTAAATATTGTTCAACTGTTGCTGAGGATTCTTGTGCTGCACTAGGGTGGTCATCTTCTTTATGTTTCGGCACATGAAGTAAGGGATGCTCATCATCCTTACCCTGGTAAAATGCATCAGCAACCTAATATGATAAGCATACAAACGTGAAAACCGGCCCTGACAGCTAAAATACCTCATGATCAATTTCATCAAAGGAGCATAAGCATCTTTGAGGTACCAGAAAGGAAATACTCTGCTGAGTTGTCTCAAATAGCCTAGTTTGATGTATGGTTCATAATGCTATCGGTCAATTTGCTGCCTCTTGTTCCATTGCTCTCCAATGTCGGGAATACCAGTTGCTAGTGAAATGGATTCTGGTGTTAATGTAAAGGTGACACCAGCTAGAGTGGCTTGACCATCATGTAAATGCAACACAAATAAACGAGCCAACTCATGATGAAACTGAATGCTAGCAACCTTCTCACAAAATTCATAGCAGGACTGATGTTGGAAACAAGAGATGGCAAGAGGGTAGGCCTGTAATTCAGCAAGAGTGGTTGGTTCTTCTCTAATATGTTTGCCACCACTATGAGGCCTCCCGGGTGCATGTACCTCTGTAGGTGAGTCACTGTGGGTCTCCTCTTCATAATCATATGAATGATCAGATGCCATGTCTGCTAGTGGATGGACTGTTTTAGAGCTGTCTTGATGAGAAATAGGTGAGCTATGTTTTGACTTTTACCACCAAGGGAAACAATGATATGAGGGAGGGGAAACAATGAGGGATTTAGGGACTGTTGGGATAGGTTTAATTAGGGAAATAGGGGATTAAGAAATGATTTGGGAGTTTTTGTATAGGTCTAAGGGTTTGGGAGTTAGAGAGTATTTGGGACTTTGGGAAATGGGAATTGGGGTATGGGATTAGTGAATTTAGGGGTATGTGAATGTGGGGAATAAGAAAATCAAGGGACAAATGGAATAAGGGAGTGTGAGGTGGGATGAATAACTTGGTAGCCAAACAGTCCATACAAAACCCTAGGATTGTTTTCTTTGGTAGGGTTTGATTTCCTCATTCAACACCATAAGACAATCACCATCAAACAAGCAATAACCTTGGATTAAAAGCAATGATGGGAGCCCAACTTACTTGTACAAGTGATAATCCACAAGTTTCGGGTGATTTGGAGAAAGTTTTTAAATGTTTCGTGCTTGCTAGCTGTGTGCACCGTGCATCAAACTCAATGCGCCGCGCCTGCTGAGTGCACCGTGCCCGTGCAAGTTTGAACCGAAGGTCGGGGTTCTATGCACTGTGTCGTCTATGTGCACCCCGTCACATGCCCATTGCACCGCGCCCCCGTTTTTTTGCCGATTTTCATCAATTCCTCTCTCTTGCTCACCAACATGAGTTCACCTTGCTTCCACTTTTTCTTGGAGTGCAAATGAACTTTTGAAATTGAAGGAATGACTTATATATGGAGCTTTCAAATTTTTGGCTTACAAAACCCATTTTTACAATGTTTTGAAAATGACTTTGTTTTTGGACTTTTTTCACTTTATTAAACCTTGTGATGGACTGAATGACCTGTGCCTTGTTTGTTTTGTAGGTAGTTGGAGCTACTGGAGCTAGGAAAAGAGACCAGGGTTACAGATGGAGTGATTCACATGTGAAGAAAATCAAATTACATAAATTTGTACCATAAAAGCAAAAATACTCTGTTTTTCCTCAAAACCGAGTTTTGAGGAAAGACACATCTCTGAGCACTTGATGATGAAATTTATTGATGCTAGAACCTCCTCATGGCCTGCTGGTCATTATTGGACACTTTGAAACACCCTTTGATGAAACCCTAATGAAACCCTAGACCCAATGACAATGAAACCCTAAAACAAAACCTTTGCAATCTCTAAGACAAAAGATGATTGTATATGCTTTGTAATGGACAAACATGTGCCAACAGGTAGATAACATGAGGGAAACTGTAGGAAAGCCACTACCATCAGATGATCCATGCATCTAATGGAATGCAGCTGACTGAGCAGGACGCCTAATATGCAATGCAACAAGAGGATTTGATCTCTGATGGAGGGATGAAGATACCGACACTAACATTGGCTCCAATGGGGATGGTAGCTCCTTGGAGGTGCCAAGAACTACAAATCTCTGGGGAAAGCAGACAATGCGTTCGTCGATTGGGCTATGGGTTCAATAACTTCGACAAACTGAAACCAAACTCTTGACTCAAAACTGGACTCAATTACATGACTCAAAATTGTCTCAAAACAGACTTAACACTTAAACATAACCGAAAAACTGGAAATGATAATCAAAGTAGAGCTTATTCATCATAACCTACTCTAACAGTTTCATTGTCACCTGATCAAGTGAAATGAAACAACTAATGCAACCAATTAAGTATTCCTACTATTATTTTAATTCTCCGCAAGTGCTTGCGTATGAACAACAAGAGAGAACTACTAAAAGGCAACTCCCATGAAAACTTGTGAACAGATCCGTTGAATACTATGGATTCTCTATCTACCTCCAAAAACAATGTATATGGATCTTGAAGTTCATGCACACTAGGACTTATCTCATCCAATGGATTACTTCTCTTCTCTTCATACCATGAATGCAAGCTTTGATTTGAGCTTTGTGATGAGACTCCTACTGAAAATGACAAAGAAACTAGCTGTCGGATCAAATTTATATCAACACACATTTCAAGCTCACATGTAGTCAATGGAGAAGGACTTGGACTACAGACATCATCCAACACATCAGCTATCGGATCATGAAAAACTCGAAAAGACTGCTGCAACCCATTTTCTATTGGTTCCAATGTGATTACATGATTCCCTACATGTTGCTCATTTGAAGAGATACTATGCAATTTACCCTTCAAAAACTGAAATGATTCAAAAAAAAATGGTACGGAATCATCTTGTATCATTTGATCATATGTGCCAGCTTCCATGTCTTCATTTACAACTCGACAATCAATGGCATTCGAGGGTTGCAAATCTGGATATGAGAAGTCTTGAACAAGGTTTTCATTGCCCTCAGGATGGTCCAAATCAAGACTTGTCGACAGTTGATTTCTGAGTGCATGAATGTCGTCTCTGATGAACTGAAACGAAGAAAAACAAAAAGGCAAGGATCCTTCACTTACTTCAGAATTTGCTACACTTTCCTTGTCATTTCCATAGCTGATATGTGATGGCTGGACATTCTATTTGAGCTGCTGAAAGTGAAATTCCTCCTTCCACAAACTAGCTGCTGATTTGTCTGCAAGAGTAGCTTCTGTTTGGAGAACATAATCATGATCATATTGATCAAACTGAGGCAAATCATCAGTATAAAACATATCATCAAGAATACATGTCATATCAACAGATTTCTCTTCTCCAAGATGATCTACAAAACAATCATTATCATATCTATGACAACTGGGACAAGAAAGAAGATGTTTTGGATCAGCAACTTGTTCTTCTTCAATCTGCGAGTGATGGGCTTGAACATTATAATCATTCCTTGTGGTGATCTTTTGCATTATCTCTTCTACTGCACTTACCAAAATGTCAAGCTTTACCTCTAGAGATGTTGATTCCTCTGGATCTATGTTTTTCATCTCTTGTTCCTTAAGCTTTGCCCTTCTGATCAGCAAATGAGCCTCTACATCTACTGCACTGTTCTGCATCTCTTCAAGTGTTGCAATGTTCCTTTCTCTCAGCTGAAACTCCATTTCTGGATCAAAGGCACCCGGGTAGTGCAAGAGAGCGGATCCAGGAGGAGGTCTTATATTGACAAGCATTGAATAATAAACTTGGTTAAATCTGGCAGAAAACTATTGTACTCTCTCCCCTGGCTGTCTTTTTAGCTGTTTATAATCTTCTATAATCACGAAAGGGTTTTGTCTAACCACCCACCTGTCGAGGAAAACTTTGAAGAACAATTGGAGATTTGAGATGCTCGCATCAGGCAGGGTTTTGAACCAACTCTTGACTTTTCATTTTAAAAAAAGAGCAAAAAACCTAATACTAACATCTTCTTCATCAACTTCAAAAAGGTCAAGAAAGGACTCAAAATTCAATACATGTCTCTCTGCAATGATATTGTCATGTTCACCATCAATCTTGGTAGATATAGGTCATGATTTTTAGGGAAAGCATGGGATATAAGAGGTAAAATTAGAGGCTTGTATCGATCTGGAATTTTACAAGGTAGTGGGGTATGTACAGAAGCTGTAGAATCAGTCTTGGTCTCTTGAGGCTCATCAGCTTGAAGACGGTCATCACAAGATTCAGAAAAAGGGTCCTGGTCAAGTTTAAAGGCATGCAAATCTTTGGTATTTACAATCTTCAAAGGGCAAGAATCAAATGCAGGCCGAGGATCTTTTCTCAAATACAATACACTTTGCAAAGCCTTCTTGACATTCTCAGGAAAAGAGAAGAAATAATTTAGAACAAAGAACAAAATGTCTTGGATGAAATTCCAACTTGAATACCTGATCTGTCCATATTGTCCTTTCATGCTTCTGCTGGTCAAGTTCATCTTCCAATGGAGTCCTTGGATCTGATCTCGAAAATGATTTGGATTCGCTAGGTGAATGATTTCAGCCTTGCTGTGTTTGATCGTTGTCCACCATCAACAATCAGATCTGAACTTGATACATGTTACTAAGGCAATGTGCAAGTCAGATGTTCAGCTTATAAGACTAGACCACAGATTGAGTGAAGTAGATTTTATCTACTTTCGCTAATGCAAAGAAAAAGCGTTTCGAAGGCTACCTAGCTAATCATCAGACTCCGTCTGTAGTTTATAAGAAAGAACACTAACAAACAAACAATTTGTCCCCAGTATGATCGCCACTATGTTAGTGCCTAGATTTACTTCAGGTTGAAAAGGTAGAATCCAGGTCCAACATCAAACCACGCTCAGCCTGGTAGCTAGCCCTACCAGGTCAAGGGAGGGCTCTCTCCGGGTCAACTTCAGCAAATAATGATCGATGAGGGCTTGAGATGATTGATAGAAACACTAATCTTAGGCTAGGTATAAGTTCAAGAGAATTTGATTTAATAAAATGATGTTTTGCTCAGATGGAAAGGTAGATTTTGGGTGCGGGGATTGAGGCTCTGTCCTGCAGAGATCTCAATGGGGCAAGGTAGGCAATTGTTTTTGGCACTCAAAATTGAATGAGATGGAAGAAGACAGGTGAGGTGTTGAAGAGGGTAAGAGAAATCATGGATCCTCCACAAAAACAGCTGAAAAAATCAAGAAACTAAAGCAAACCTCAAGTAGAGCACTGCAATTTCAATGGATTCCACTTACACTCTTGTTTGTTTAGTTCAGAAGAAACAAGATAGAGAATGACATACATGAAATATAAGCAAATTCACAATTACAAAGAGAAGAACTGTACCAAGACAAATTGCCACATGAATCCCAAAGAGTGCTACAAATCCTGGTCTCAATTCCTTAGTCAAAATGTTGATATGAATGTACAATGAAGCTCTTTTCTTTCTCAAAAGTCCAACCATGCTAATGACTGAAAACAACATAATATAGACAACCATAATTCATATTTTCCTCTGGGGGTCGAGCACACATTTTTAGGAGCTATTTCAACTAATTCTATACTGAGAACTAGAAATTAGGCAACATAACAGTATGCCTCTAGAAACAAGGGAATTGATTCGTTCAGTTTTGAACAACTTTTAAACTGATGAATCTACCTCTACAAGTGAACATTGGACATATTTACATCATGATCCATCAATGTACATTAAATTACATCACAAATTTTCCATTAGGAAAGTGAAAAAGTCAATCTGGACAAAGTTAGGCAAAAAATAGAGCCATACTTGGTCAAACTGGCAATTTTTCCTCTATGTGCCGCGCTTGATTCTCTATGCATAACGCCTGTTTGGACCCACTGTTGGAGGCCTTCCCGGTGTCTAAATGAGCTATAGGTGTCCTTTTTAGAAAGGAATGCCTGTCTATTTTCCAACCCAAGTGGAATTTTTCAATTTTACCTCCATTTGCCCCACCAAAAGTCACTTCTCCCAACACTGCTTTCTGTGTGTCAAAATAGGGGCAGTGAGGTCATTTTTTGAGTGTTTTTGACCTTTCTGAGGGCTCAAAACCTGTCCAAATTTCTTGGCCATTGGTAGGAAAACATATTTTTTCATGCCAAACCCAAAAATGCTAAGTGTTTATGTTTTGGAGGCTCGTAGAAAAAGCAAGCGCCACGTGGCGCGACGCATAGGGCAGAAAAATCTGTTTTTTGTGCCAAAAATTTCAAAAATGCAAACAGTGCCTCAAATTTTTTAAAATTTGGGCTGAGAATTCTACATCAAACATTGTGTTGGGCCAAGGAAGCCTCAGCCAATATCTAAAGTCCTTCATGCTCTTTTTACCTTCTTGATGCTCTCTTCAACTTTGCCTTTAAACTCCCGATTCTCGCTTGGCAGACCAAGTTCCTTGACAAGTAATGATGTGACAGGTTTCTAAGCATATTCTTCTCATTGATGGCCTTTTCTAGCTTCCTCTCCAAGTGGATATTGGTTCTTTCAAGCCATGACTCCCTATCGGCATTAACCTCTTGTTCAAATGAATTGAACTCCACCCTCCTCCTTTGGGGAGCTTGGCGATTCTCCCGAATTTTTTGCAACTCCATAATCACTTGCTGGTCCTCCAGCTGCTTATTCCTTTGCTCCAAGTACTGTATTTTCCATTGGGCTCTATCCAAATTGATAGACAAGGCATCAATGTCCGCCTGCTGCTCCTAAATGATTTCTCTAAGATTTGTGCTTTGCAGGCCCATATCAGTATCATCACCCTCAATGAGAACAAAATCAGTCTCTCGCTCACATGATGGTCCTTCTTCCTGTAGTGGCCGCTTGCCTTTGTCCTGAACCTGTTGTGCTGATGAGGGAAGTGAGGCCCCTTCCACCCCGGGTGGAGATAACACTCGCTTTGCTACTGCAAACAACCGTCTAGTGCCCTTCTGATAGGTGATAAACACTGGCATGCTAGCGGTCTGTGTGTCATGACCCTCATGTGGATAAGAAGGTCCACCTGTCTCATGCAAAGCCTTTGAAGGTCCCCGTGGAGCTCTGAAAAACTCATGAGAGATGAATTCCTCCCAAGTGATGCCCTGTAAGCCAAGCTGATGAATGACCACAATTTTAATGAGAGAAAAATGGTAAATACTATTGAACTGCTACTGAGGAGTCTTGTGCTGCACTACGGTGCTCATCTTCTCTATGTTTCAGCACATGAAGTAAGGGATGTTCATCATCCTTACCCTAGTAAAATGCATCAGAAGCCTGATATGATAAGTTTACAAACATGAAAATTGGCCCTCACAGCTGAAATACCTCATGATCAATTTCATCAAAGGATCCTAAGAATCTTTGAGGTACCGGAAAGGAAATACTCTACTGAGTTGCCTCAAATAGCCCGGTTTGATGTATGGTTCATAATGCTACCGGTCAATTTGCTGCCTTTTGTTCCATTGGTCTCCAATGTTGGGAATACCAGTTGCTAGTGAAATGGATTCTGGTGTTAATGTAAAGGTGACACTAGCTAGAGTGGCTTGACCATCATGTAAATGCAGCACAAACAAACGAGCCAGCTCATGATGAAACTGAATGCTAGCAACCTTCTCACAAAATTCATAGTAGGACTGATGTTGGAAACAAGAGATGGCAAGAGGGTAGGCCTGTAATTCAGCAAGAGTGGTTGGTTCTTCTCTAATATGTTTGCCACCTTTATGAGGCCTCCTGGGTGCATTTACCTCTGTAGGTGAGTCACTGTGGGTCTCCTCTTCATAATCATACGAAGGATTAGATGCCATGTCTGCTAGTGGATGGACTGTTTTGGAGCTCTCTTGATGAGAAATAGGTGACCTGTGTTTTGAATTTTTCCACCAAGGGAAACAGTGATATGAGGGAGGGGAAATAATGAGGGATTTAGGGACTATTCGGATAGGTTTAATTAGGGAAATAGGGGATTAGGGAATGATTTGGGAGTTTTTGTATAGGACTAGGGTTTGGGAGTTAGAGAGTATTTGGGACTTTGGGAAATGGGAATTGGGGTATGGGATTAGTGAATTTAGGGGTATGTGAATGTAGGGAATAGGAAAATCAAGGGACAAATGGAATAAGGGAGTGTGAGGTGGGAGGAATAACTTGGTAGCCAAACAATCAATATAAAACCCTAGCACTATTTTCTTTGGTAGGGTTTGATTTCCTTATTCAACACCATAAGACAACCACCATCAAAAAAGAAATAACCTTGGATGAAAAGCAATGATGGGAGCCCAACTTACTTGTACAAGTGATAATCCACAAGTTTCAGGCAATTTGGAGCAAGTTTTTGAAGGTTTCGGGCTTGCTGGCTGTGTGCATTGTGCATCAAACTCAATGTGGCACGCCTACTGAGTGCGCCGCACCCGTGCAATTTTGAACTGAAGGTCGCGGTTCTATGCGCCGCGCCATTTGCCCAATGCGCTGCGCCCCTGTGTTTTGGCTGATTTTCACCAATTCCTCTCTCTTGCTCACCAACACGACTTCGCCTTGCTTCCACTTTGTCTTGGAGTGCAAATGAACTTTTGAAATTGAAGGAATGACTTATATATGGAGCTTTCAAATTTTTGGCTTACAAAACCCATTTTTGCAATGTTTTGAAAATGACTTTGTTTTTGGACTTTTTCACTTTATTAAACGTTGTGATGGACTGAATGACCTGTGCTTTGTTTGTTTTGTAGGTAGTTGGAGCTTCTGGAGCTAGGGAAAGAGACCAGGGTTACAGATGGAGTGATTCACATATGAAGAAAATCAAATTACATAAATTTGTACCATAAAAGAAAAAATACTCTGTTTTTCCTCAAAACAGAGTTTTGAGGAAAGACACATCTCTGAGCACTTGATGATAAAATTTATTGATGCTGGAACCTTCTCATGGCTTGCTGGTTGTTATTGGACACTTTGAAACACCCTTTGATGAAACCCTAATGAAACCCTAGACCCAATGACAATGAAACCCTAAAACAAAAACTTTGCAATCTCTAAGACAAAATATGACTGTATATGCTTTGTAATGGACAAACATGAGCCAACAGGTAGATAACATGAGGGAAACTGTAGGAAAGCCGCTACCGTCAGATGATCCATGCACCTAATGAAATGCAGCTGACTGAGCGGGACATCTAATATGCAATGCAACAAGAGGATTTGATCTCTGGCGGAGGGATGAAGATATCGACACTAACATACTCCAGAGAAGACTTGAGAGGTTCAAGCGAACTCCTTTGTACATGCATGTCGTGTATGAGTCTCAGATTGGGCTCATACTACTATGACCAGTAGAGGTCGAGATTCAATAAGGAGAGTTTGTGTACTCGAGAGACTTGGGGAATCCAGGTATAGTCTTGTTGATTTATATCTGTTGAGTGAAACTCAAATTGAGTTCACTGTTGTAAAAACTCTGCTTTGAAAACATAATAGAGAGGCCACCACCGAAGGTTGGACCAGGAGACGTAGCCTAGGAGTGTTGGGTGAACTCCTTATCAAACTTATTATGTTTATATGTTTTCCTGTTATGTTTTCTCTAATTGCTTTAGTGTCTTTGTATTTTGCAAACTTATCGATCTGTTGCATAAAGTAACATAGGCACATCCATGCACATAAGTCTGTAATACCTTAAATTGTTTGTCTTGGATCAATTTCAGATCAAGTGGTATTAGATCTCTAGGTTATTAAGGTTAGACAAGCTTGTGCTGGATTTTGTTGTTGAATGCTAACTAGATCAAAGCTTAAATTAGGAGAAGGAGAGTTGGTTGAAGCTAACCCAGAAATTGGAAGCATCTATCCTAAGAGGAAAATGTCAGAAGAAAGTCCCTTGGAATGAGACTCCCAGTTCATGGATAGTTTTATGACCATGAAAGCCATGGTAGAAGAAATGTACAAAGAATTTATGAAAGGTAGAGATGAAGATTCATCAAACTCCAAGCAAGATAAAGGAGTATAAGAAGACATCTTTGATTAAATTAGATGTTAAATTTGATTTGACGATATATGATGGATATTTGAATACAAAGAAGCTGGATAATTGGATTAGATAGATTGATGTTTATTGCAGAGTGTAGAGCATCGATTCAGACAAAAGTAAGATTCAACTAAGCCACCTATGCCTTGGAGGCACTGCCTTGGTATGGTGGGAAGGCAGGACACAAGCTAACATGAAGAAGCATGGTAAAAAACTTTCTGTTTGGAGTGAATTTGTTTCTGCAATTAAAAATCAATTCTATCCACTAGCCTATATGCAGCAAGCCATGATGAGTTGGCAAACTCTTCGCCAATTAAAAGGGCAAAGTGTAAAGGCTACACCAAAAAATTTAGGAAAAGAGCTTTGATTCTAGGAATTTATTTGGACTCACCTGAAACTCTACTGAAGTATATAGGTGGTCTACACAGCTATTTAAAGCACACCATTCTCATGTTTAATCCCACTAGCATAGATGAGGTATTTCTTCAGGCTACACATCTAGAGGCTAGAGGTAAGAACGTGAACCCGAAAGTTGGGGTATCATCAAAACCCACTACAAGCAAGAATAAGAAAAAGAGAAAACAGAAATGGAAAGAGAGGAAGACAAATACTGTACAAAAGACCAATTCTTCATGCACTCACTGTAAGAAGGATGGGCATGATGATGAACGTTGCTGGATTCTGCATCTGGAGCTGAAACCCAAGAAGTATGATGGCAAAAAAAAGATTTGGGGTCAGACTCAGGGGATGAAACAATGATCGTAGCCACAGGTATAAAAGGTAAAAGTTCTAAAGCATCTACTAGTAATTCTACACAATCTACTGATAATGAAGAAAATGAGAGGAAAATACATGAGCTTTTTCATATTCGAGTTATTTCCAAGCATCAAAAGATTGATACATTGTTTGATAATGGCACACAAGTAAATTTAATTTCTGAAGCAATTGTAAATAAGTTGGGATTGCTAACCACACCTCATAAGAAACCATATCCATTAGGTTGGTTATGTGATAAAGCAAAGCTACAAGTGACTAGACAATGTAAACTTAAGTTTTCTTTTGGGTCAGGGTTTGTAGATGAGGTTGAGTTAGATATAGTTCCTTTGGATATATGTGGAATTGTTTTAGGAAGTCCTTACTTGTATGATAGGAAAGCCATTTTCTATATAGTTGAGAACAAGTATCAACTCGTTAAAGATGGAATCGAATATATTGTAAGAGCTCATAAACTCAAGAATAATTATACTCATAAACTCAGGGCAGATGAAAATAATTGTAAATTCATGCAAATAATTTTTACTGATGGTTGTAAAGGAAAAGAAACCTTATAAAACCAATGTATTTGAGGGTTGTAATGCTAAACAGTAAGCTGATTTAGAAAAAGTTGTTTCAGAATATGATATACTATTTCAAGAACCTAAAGGTCTGCCACCCAAAAAGGAAATAGTACATGATATTAATTTGCAACAAGATTATCCATTGCCTAACAATGGAATGTACAGGTTGTCCGCTTTAGAGAATGCAAAAATCAAGAATCAGGTACAGGAGCTACTCGAGAAAGGGTTCATAAGACCTAGCACATCACCATGTGGGTCTCCAATTGTCTTGGTGAGAAAGAAAGATGGATCATGGTGAATGTGCATTGATTACCGAGCACTGAATAAGATAATGATCAAAAAGCGTTATCCCCTTCCTCGCATCGATGATCTATTATATCAGTTGAAAGAAGTTGTTTATTTTTCCAAGTTAGACTTGCATAGTGGCTGTCATCAGGTTAGAGTTGCAGAGCAAGATGCATGGAAGACTACTTTCAAAACAAAGGAGGGATTGTATGAGTGGTTGGTTATGCCTTTTGGCTTAACTAATGCTCCTGCTACTTTCATGAGAGTAATGAATGATGCACTCAGACCTTTTATTGATGATTTTATCATTGTATATTTAGATGAAATTCTTATATTCAGTAAAACATGGGAAGAACATTTGAAGCATGTAAAGCAAACTCTAGATGTTTTGAAAAGAGAAAATCTTTATGTTAATCTCTCAAAATGTGAATTTGGCAAAACATCTTTGAATTATTTGGGTCATATTGTAGGGGGTGGTGAATTGAAGAAGATCCCTCTAAGGTTGCAGTCATTGTAAATTGGCTTAAACCCAAATATGCTACCGAAGTTAGAAGCTTCCTAGGAGCAGCCTAGTATTCGAGAAAGCTTATTTCTAACTTTTCCTTGATTGCAGCTCCCTTACATGCTTTAACAGGATTGAACAAGGTGTTTCAGTGGGGAGGAAAACAGTAGAAATCCTTTGACACCTTGAAAGAAAATATTAGTACAACACCAGTACTAGCACTGCCCAATCTTCAAAGACCATTTGAGATTGAAACGGATGCGAGTGACTATGCCATGGGAACAGTGTTGATGCAACATGGTAAACCCATATGTTATCATTCTGAGACATTTAATTCTACAGTAGTTAATTATCCCACATATGATAAATAATTGTATGCATTAGTATAGAGTGTGAAAAAGTGGAAACATTATCTAATGGGAAAAGAGACAGTTATACATACTGATCATCAACCACTTCAATATTTGCACTTACAAACTAAGTTGCAACAATCAAGGCACTATCGGTCGATGGGTTTTCTACAACAGCTTCATCTTGTCATCAGATATAAAAAGGGCATACACAATAAAGTTGCAGATATATTGTCCAGACTTATCATAAATGCATCTACTATACTTAAGCATAATTCAGTATTGCATGAAAGCTACATTGAATAGTATGCTCAAGATATAGATTTTAAAGATGTATATGCAACTTTAAGTCATGGCAAACAAGTAGAAGAATTAGATTATCATATCAAGGACCAACTCTTGTATCATTTTGGAAAGTTATGCATTCCACAAACTGAAAGAGTAAAGATAATTCGAGAAGCACACACTTCTCTAATATCAGGTAACTTTGGGGTAAGTAAAACAGTTGCACAACTGCAAAGATTTTGTTATTGGCCAAAAATGAATGAAACCATTTCTAGATATGTAAGAGGATGTATCATGTGTGCTAAAAGAAAGCCCGAAAATAGAAAAATAGGATTTTACACTCCATTACCAGTTTCTTCTCATCCTTGGGAAAGTGTTTCCATGGACTTTGTTGGAGGACTGCCTAAATCTAGAAAAGGTCATGATTATTTATATGTTGTTGTGGATAGGTTCAGCAAAATGTGTATCTAAATACCTTGTAACAAATAGATTACAGCTGAACAAACTGCAAAGTTGTTCTTTCAGCATGTATGGGTTCATTTTGTATTACCCACTTCCATTATATCTGATCGAGACTCTCGATTTATTGGGAAATTTTGGTCGAGTTTGTGGGAATTGATGGACACCAGACAAAAGAAGAGCACAGCTTTTCATCCGCAAACAGATGGCCAAACAGAAATGGTCAACATGACAGTGATCCAGTTGCTCAGAGGCTATTGCAGCAAGCATCCCAAGCTTTGGGATGAACATTTGTGTTATGTGCAGCATGCTTACAACCGAGCTAAACATTCTTCTACACAGAGATCTCCTTTTGAGACCTATTTTTGGTTTCACACCAAGGTCTCCCTAACTTTGTCTTTGGTAAAGACATAGCAGTTGATGGACACAGTGATATGGACAAGGCAACCAAGTTCATTGAACAAATCCAAGAGATTCACCAGGCAGTACAGGAATAGCTGGAAAAGAGCCAAGCCAAGTACAAGGCAAGGCATGATAAGCATTGGATTGAGCATAGTTTCTAAGTTGGTGATCAAGTCTAGCTGTATATCAGCAAAGACAGAATGCAAGGTGAAGGTAAGAAGTTGAAGCCAATAAGGTATGGACCTTTCAAGATACTTGAGAAGATTGGTGAGAACGTGTTTCGCCTTGATTTACCAGCTTACATGCACATCTACTTAGTTGTTAATGCAGATAGCTTGAGACTATTTGAACCTTCATTGATTGAAGATCCCGAAGAGTAGATTCAATTTCCTTCTATTGATGATCTGTTATCTGTATATCTCAATGAGTTGCAGGAAGATACAGTTCTGGACAGGAAGGTGAGAAGTACATGCAGAGGGGATGTTGAGTACCTTAGGATTGGACACAAAGGTTCAAAACCAAGTAGTTAAAAGTGGATAGAGATTGAGCAAGAGAGGAATCTATACCCTCACTTGATTGATGCTTAAAAACCAACTTTTGGTGGTCCAAAATATTTTTCGGTGGGAAGGTCGTGATCCGAATTGGATCCTAAAACACTCTCTAAGTTTTCATAACTCTGTAAAATTCATTCCAAAGTTTCAAAGTCTTATAAATATCAAGCTTATCATAAATATCCTTGAAACAATTGTAATTTGCGAACATCATGGAGCAACGAGGACCCTCGGTCAAGCGCGCATACCATTGGCCCATGGTAATGTGCGTTGTCACGAATTGGCAAAACAGGAGGTCCTTTTGAGAAACGGGGGTGGTTTCTGATATGCGATTAGCAACAAGTCGCTAATCGCATATCACTGGCCAAACCCCTCAAATAAGGAAAAGCCCTGAGCGACCCGGACCCGGAAAGTTATAAAACGTATGGATATCGCGTCGATTTCGTTAGAGGCGGGTTCCCACACAAAAACCAATAGGATATCAGAAGGGCTTCGAGCGGTAAGCGGTTTCAACCAAGTCTTGCTCGATGCCACACACTGGGTGCCACGAATCTGGCAAAAGAGAGAGAAAAATGCTCACATCGGACATGTAAACGTCATGCTACTTACCCGCCTGATATGGACGGAGACCATATGATCTGGAGGCCCCAGATTGACGGTGTAAAAGCGATCTGATGGATGACTAGATTCAATGGGATAAACAAGCTGAGTTGTATAAGGTTTGAAGTCTAGCATGGACGATGAGTTGTCAAAGGTTCGTGTTTCATGGGAAATCTAGGAGAAAAGAAAATAACGGTCATTCAAACATTTCCAAGATAATCGACACTCAGTTCGTTATGAAACAAGTGGCCACCTCCGTGTGAGGCATTACATAGTGATGATCACGGAGAACAGAGGAATTCAAATGGATAGAGGCAGGAGAACTAGAAAGCCAGGAAGCGGAAACGAACAGTAAAAAAGTAGATTGGCTTTAAAGCCACAAACTGACAGAGACAAAGAAAGCAGTGAGAAAAGAAATTTAAGAAAGCTAAGAGCAGAGAATAGAGAGAAGAAGTCAAGCTGACCTACAAAAGAAAAGGCAGCATTGAGATAGAGCCAGAGAGAGTCAGAGATTATGTGTACTCTAGAGAAGGCTTGAGAGGTTCAAGCAAACTCCTTTGTACATGTGTATCATGTATGAGTTTTACATTGGGCTCATACTACTGTGACTAGTAGAGGTTAAGATTTTGTAAGGAGACTCTGTGTACTCCAGAGACTTGGGGAATCCAAGTACAGTCTTGTTGATTTATATATGTTGAGTGACACTCAAATTGAGCTCACTACTGTAAAAACTATGCTTTGAAAACATAATAGAGAGGCCACCACTGAAGGCTGGACCAGGATATGTAGCCCAAGAGTGTTGGGTGAACTCCTTATTAAACTTATTGTGTTTATATGTTTTCCTGTTATGTTTTCTCTAACTGCTTCAGTGTCTGTGTATTTCGCAATCTTATCGATCCGTTGCATAAAGTAAAATAGGCACATGCATGTACATAAGTCTGTAATACCTGAAATTGTTTGTCTTGGATCAATTTCAGATCATAATCTATCCAAAGTATTTGGACCCTAGAAGCCCTGTAGTAGATGTTCACATCAATTGCACCACTGTCCCACACACTTTGATCGATCTTGGGGCTACCATTAATGTGATTACGAAGGACACCATGCTCAAACTCAACCTCCAAGGGTCATTGAGGAAGACCACAATAGTTTTGCAACTTGCAGACCACTCCACAGTGACCCCTGAGGGGATTTTGGAGGATGTGATGGCTTCTATTGATTCTTGGAAATACCTTGTATATTTCCTAATTCTCTAGCCTATGGCTAAGCTTACTGGCTACCCTATCATCCTTGGGAGGCCCTGGTTAGCCACTGTCGATGCTTACATTAGCTGCAGAGCTGGAAATATGACCATCAAGAATGGCCATATGTCCAAGCAGTTAGTTTTATACCCTCCTACTCAGCCATCTCTAGAACATAATCTAACTTTGTGGTTGGAAGCGGAGGAGGAAGATGAAGTTTATTTCACCTAACTCTATACCTTAGAAGCAACCATGGAAGGGGGACAACAGGATGAAGATGATTTGACCGAACACATACTCCAAAGTCCAAACGCCAATACATTGTCCTTAGATGAAGTAGTAAAGGAAACTCAAAACAACCATCCATCAAGTTGATATATGCTTAGCCGATTCCAACCTTATCCGTGTTAAAACCATAGAATTTGGTCCCGAGAGAACTTTGAAAATCAATCAATCCCTTTCTTTTCTCCAAGAAGAAAATTTGTGCAACATGCTAAAGGAACACCTGGATGCCTTTGCTTGGAGTTATCAATAAATGAAGGGAGTGCACCCATCGGTGTGTACTCACCATATTTATATCAAGGAAGGTTTCAAGCCAGTTCGACAACCCCAAAGGAGAATGAATCCAGCTCTTAAAGATATAGTCAAATAAGAACAAAAAAAATGCTATATGCAGGATTCATTTACCCTATCTCATATAGTGAGTGGGTCTCTCCTTTGTTGTTGTTTCCAACTAAAAATGGTAAGTGGAGGATTTGTGTCAATTACAGGGAGCTAAACAAAGCCACAAAGAAGGACCATTTCCCTCTACCTTTCATCGACCAAGTGCTAGATCGCCTGGCAGGGAAAAAGTTTTTCTCTTTCCTAGATGGATTCAGCAGGTACAATCAAATCCAGATCAGCTCGGAAGACAAAAATAAAACCACCTTCACTTGTCCTTGGGGTACTTTTGTCTATAGGGTCTTTCCTTTTGGCCTATGTAATGCTCCTGCCACTTTTCAGAGAGAAGTCCTGAGTATCTTTGCTGAGCTAGTCCATGATGCAGTAGAAACCTATATCGATGATTTCACACCTTATGGGGGTGATTTCGAGGAGGCTTTGTCCAAATTAGGTAAGGTTTTGCACAAATGCATTGAGATGAACCTATCTCTCAGTCACAAGAAATGTGAATTCTTGATGACTACAGGGACCATGCTAGGTCATTCAATATCTCAGCAAGGACTACAGGTGGACCCAAACAATATAAATATCATCCAAAGGGTCCCACCACCACAAAATCTGAGAGATGTCAGAAGTTTCTTAGGATTAGATGGATACTACCAAAGGTTTATAAAAGAATTCAGCAGGTTGGCTTCTCCTTTATTTTGGTTATTGGCCAAAAACTCTGAGTTTGCATTGTCAAAAAGCTGTCAAGAGGCCCTAGACACCCTGAAGGACAAGTTAACCACTGCACCGATTCTTTGAGGCCCAAATTGGGCCCTTCCTTTTCACATTCATGCTAATGCATCACACAAATCCATAGGATCAGCCCTAGGCTAGTGTTGTGGCCACCAACAACCCCCCTCCTTATGAAGTGTTATTGCTAATACTAAATAAGTGGGGACCCTTAGTAAAAAATTGAAAAAAATCAATTAGTGTTATATTTCCTTTTAGATGAAACTTACAACATCATGGACTTAGGAAAATACCTTTGAAGAATCTAAAAACCCTAAGTTTCATAATGAAGAAAGTAAATTCACTCCTTAAGAGAGATCGCATCGTGCAAAAAATGATAGGGTACCTTCTAAATGAGTCAAAATGATAAAAAACGCAAGATTGCGACGCGAAACTCCATCGCATCACATGCATTAAGAAGCACTCACATTGAAAAACCTTAAAATCGTCGATATGTGATATCGCATATCGCACATCGCAAAAATCACATGAATTACACATAATGATTATAACTATTAAGTGATCTGCGATCTTGCGATATTGCGTCCAAACGATATTGCAATTCTGCGATTCTGTGATTCTGCGAGATTGCGATCTTGCGATCCTGCGATCTTGCGATAGAAAAGCACGATGAAATGGTGGTAATTAAATACAGTGATCTGCGATATCACAAAGCAAAATCGCAAGACCTCTTCATCGCAGTTGGTTCTCACTCATTATTCGAGAAAAATTTTTCTAGGCTAAGAACTGGTCATACAATTTAATGTGAATTAATGAGTTGTTTCCAGTTGTTAATGAAGTATGGTGTTGTGTTTTTCGAAGAACTATTGGCGTGTTTTGCATATCTTCGGCATTTAAATTTTTATTGTCATTATTTTTATCATTACTTCCACCTCAATTGTAAACTGCAGGAACAAAGGACAAAGCGTTATACAAGGCAGTATGCAAGAAACTATGAGGAGGAAAGGCAGTACTCCAATGTCCATTTCGGAAGGCACACCTAATCCACTTAAGGGAGAGAAAGAGCCGCAGAACTCTTCTCAGTCATCCATCACAGATTTCTCATATACAACCATGGTTGGTTGGGTATTGAACGATGTTGATACCAGAAACAAACAGTTTAATGCTCAGGGTCAAGAGCTCACGGAATCACTATTTTTACAAATTTTGAGCTTTATACCCGATAAGAGAAAAAGGCCCAAGAGGCGAAAAACGCATCAGGGAAGCCTGGATCAAGAAAGAGAGGCAGTTCCCGATGCACAATTAGCGCTTAGCGCTAATCACGCATCGCTAAGAAAACTTGCTCGAAAAGGAAGGCTTCTAATTACTCAGTCACCTGCAAGCCCCGAAAATTGCAAGGAAGCAGCGATAGAAACAAACTGGAAACAGAAAGCTAAAGAAAAAGCAGAAGCAATCCAAGGGTTAACCAAGTTGAAATGGGATTATTACCAGGCATACATGGTAAATCCGCATAGTCATTGGATGACTCTCAAGTATATCATCAATTTTGCTGAGAAGATAGTTCCAGCTCGTGCCGATTCTGTTTGCTTAATTCAACCAAAGACGGAAGACAGTCAGCTGACTCTACTCAGGCAAATATTGAATGCTTGCGACGTTAAGGAGCAAATTTAGAAATAGTTAGATATTAGATTTAATTTTAGAAATAGTTTTACTTAGAAGAAGGACGGTCATTTAAACCGAATCCTCAATTTCTGTAAATAAGTTATTTAGTTAGTAGTATTTAAACCCTTCTCATGCATTTAGAGAAGGGTCCAAAAATTTATCAAAAACTTGTCCTCAGAACATGGACTTTTGCACCCTCAGAGGAGGTTTTGATGAATGAATGGAACGGGGTTTATTTTATATTTGCATTTGATATCTGCTACTGATGTTGCACTTCTGTACTCTTAGTGGATGTTAAATCAAGGAAAGATAAATCAATTGTCGCTTGAAGCTCATGAGTAGGACTAGTTATAAATGGTACTTTTATCTCTTAACCATTTCTGCTTATGCGTTAAAGTGATATTCAGTTTTCAATTGTTTATATATTATAGCATGGATGTCTGAGTTATCATTTGGCACTTTTGTACGGTGATAACTATTTGTTTATGTTTAGTGTATGAATAGCTCATTTATGCGATAAGTTTTCACAACTGTTTCGTCTAACTTCTTATACGAAGTAGTTCATC
>APFE030136010.1:56058-68992 GCA_000404065.3 Pinus taeda
CTGTTTATTAGAATACAATAGCATAGCATTAGATTATAATTAGAATAGAAGTATTCCATTTAGAACAGAAATACCCATCTTTCTCACACACACACACTGAATTGGGAAATTGGTCCCATATCCCCAGTCGGACCTGCTATACCAAACGGATAACAAGTTGCCAACCGAGGTCCGGACCGGGTAGGTATCCCCCTTGTTGTAGACCCAATTTTTGGGGCCTTCAACAGCTAGATAGATGAGAAATTTCCTTATGCCATTTACATTATCAGTAACAATTTGTAAAAGGCCGAATTGAACTACACCATGACCGAAAAAGAGCTCCTAATTGTTGTGCATTCATTGGACAAATTTAGGCATTATATTATAGGCTACCAAACATTTGTACATACTGACCATGTTGCAATCAAATATTTAATGAATAAACCTAATGTGAATGCCCGGATTATTAGATGGTTACTTTTATTACAGTAGTTTGATCTTACTATTATTGATAAGCCTAGCAAGGAAAATGTTGTTGCAGACTTTTTGTCCATATTAACTTTTCCTATAGGTGAAGAGGGAATGGTTGATGATCAGAAACCATATGAGCAATTATTCACCATTTTAGTTCTCTCTCCATGATTTGTTGACATAGCAAACTATTTGGTATATGCACAGTTCCCACCAAATCTATCCTCCAAAGAGAAAAGTAAGATTGCAAGGAAGAGCGCCCCCTTCACCTGGATTGGGGGAAACCTCTTCAAACTTAGCCCAAATCAAATTCTGAGAAGATGTGTCAGGGAGGATGAATTATTTGACATCCTTCTGACTTGTCATGATGGGCCTTGTGGAGGTCACTTTGCAGCAAAGTGGACAGCATTTAAAGCGTTACAAACTAGGTATTATCAGCCCACTCTTGATCAAGATGTGAAAATATATATAGTCAGTGTGATCGGTGCTAAAGGATGGGAAAGTCCACTTCAAGAGATGAAATTCCTCTGCAACCTCAAGTGACTTTTGAGCAATTTGACAAGTGGGGCATGGACTTCATTGGACCTATTGACCCTCCTTCCAATAAAAACAATATATCATTGCATGCACTGACTATCTGACTAAGTGGGCTGAAAACAAGGCAATTAAGGCAGCAACAGAGGAGAAGGTGGTTGAGTTCTTAAGGGAGAATGTATTTTAAAAATGTGGATACCCTAGAGAACTTGTCACTGATCAAGGCAGCCATTTCACTCCAACATAATTGAAGACTCACTCAACCAACACAAGATCAAGGATAGGACCTCCACTCCCTATCACCCACAAGCTAATGGGCAAGTGGAGGTGACCAACAGAGCACTCGAAGCATCTTGATCAAAGTGGTTAGAAACAATGGGAAAGATTGGGCAGATAGACTATTTGATGCCACATGGGCCTATAATACCACTTGGAAGGCCACCACTGGATTCACACCCTATGAGATGGTCTATGGGAAAAAGGCCCTACTGTCCATTGAGTTTGAATATAACACATTCAGGATGCCAACTCAACTAGATTTAGATCTCAGTATTGCACAACAAGAGAGATTGCTTCAGTTGAATGGTTTAGATGAATTTAGAATGCAAGCCCTCCTACACACAAAGGTAACCCAACTTCAGAGGAAGATCTAGCACGATAAGAACATCAAGGATACACAATTTCAAGAAGGTGATTGGGCCTTGTTATATGATTCCAAATATAAATAATTTAAGGGCAAGTTAAGGACAAGATGGTTGGGGCCTTATGTGATAGAGAGATGTCATGATAATGGTTCAGTGCAGATCAGGACCATAGATTCAGAGGCCATTCCTTTACTTGTTAATGGGCACAGACTGAAAGTTTACAAGAGGCCATTGTCAAAGCAAGAGTTCATTGATGGTATCAATAAAATAGTGATGGTGGTGGAGCAAGTTTTAGCTGCTGCCTCATCAAATCACTGAGAGACAAATAATAAAAATAAGGACTCAGGTGAAAACCTCCATGAGGCGCCTTAGTCCCATCAGTTGGTTAAAAACTTCTTGGGGTGGCCCAATGGTGTCAAAAATAAAAAATAAAAAAGGAAGTAAAAATATCTCTAGGTGAAAACCTTCCTTGAGGTGCCCAAGGAAAACAGCTAGAATGAAAACCTCTTAGAGGCAAACTAGTTGTCTTCAGAAAACTAAAAAACAAAATAAAATAAAAATAAATAAAAAAGGAGAAAAAAAAGATAAAATTCATGTCAAATTTATGTTTCCAGGTCGGTAGGAGGACAGTAAGAGAACAAAGGAGAGTTAAAAAGGGACCTATTTCACTCACACTTTTATTTTTCCACCAATCATCATTCATCACTCCACCATTTCTTTCATTTTTTCACTCCTTTGCTTCAATTTACAAGGGGACTGTGTTTTCTACAGGATCCCCTGAAAACCTACAGGATGATCTTGTAGGAATTACAGTGGCTCGGGAATCCTACAGGAAGTGACCCTAGGACGAGAAAATGACCTTCCATGTCAAAACAATAACATCCCTACATAACCACTTCATTACCATACCTCTCTCTACCTTGATCGCCCCTGCATTCATCATAAAAAGATCAGTTTTAAAAAAAAAATCACAGTCCTTAAGAGAAAACACAGGAAAAAAAAATGAAGCAAGAGGGCAGAAGGGAACAACACCTGAGTGTATTCCTCATTATTCACGCTCCTAGAGCTCCTCCCTATCCATTTCATCAACTTCAAAATCCCAGCAGAGTGTATGATTAAAAGTTTTGAGGGAGAAGCAGCTACAAGACACCCTATAGCAGCCTGTCCCACAGAATAAAAATAATGAGTAGCAAGAAGCTTCTAGCATGAAAATCCAAGGGCACAAGGAGCTCCAGAGAAGCAGTAGCACCGTCATCTTCAACACCACGTACCTGCACATCAAAGGAATCATCAAATATCAATAAAAAAGGAAGGAAAAATAACATGCAGCCAACACACAACAAGCACCTCATGTCTTTAACAAACTGCAGCAAGGTATTAGAACAACAGGTAAGTATCTCGCTTCACTCTCTCATTTGCATTATGTAGTCAAAAATATGTAAAGGTTGTGAGCGAGTTGGTTTATAAGCGAAATGTGGCCAGTTAACTTAGCCACCTTCATTCAGTGAATGAAGACACAACAATTGGTCCTCCCACATGTGGTAGCAGTCAAGTTAAAAAAGAGAGGAGAAGGACAGAAGCAGCTAAGTATACAAAGGCATGAAATGGGACTTGATTACGAGGAGAGGGGAATGGTGAGGTGGTAGTGGAGACCAATGGTCCAAAAATAGAAAACATACGTCTGCTGCCATCACACCACCTCACTCAACTCGACCATAAGAGGAAATAATCATTGATCCCGACGCACTCATGCATTCATCTCCTTGAGGCTTACTCTAGAAAGGTTGCTCCCGTCAGGAAACCTATAGAAGAGAAAATTCCACCTTTTTCCTGCACAGGACTTCCTACAGGATTACATAGAAAATCCTACAGGATCGCACATGAATCCTATAGGATAGAGAGACAGTCTACAAGATTTATCGAGAGCAGTTTCAGAAGGGGATACATAAGGTTTGGCCAACAAAAACACCACAAGGAGGTAGGCTTTGTATTTATTTCCCTTTTTCCAAGTGAGTTTCTCAGAAAAATCTCCTATTTTGAGTGAATTTAGCAGTTGTGTAGGGAATTGGATCCACAATTATTTCAATCCCATTTACTTCTACATTAAAATATCTGTCAACCATCTCTGTTCCTCATAATTCACCAGCCAAAATGATAGGGGGGTTTGATAGAAGGGATCCCATTAACACTGTGAGAATCCACCAACACCCTCCTGTGTTAGAAATCTTCACGAGGCATAATTGGATGGGGTATTTTGAGAAATTGAGGGGGTATGATGATGGAGTGGTTCGAGAGTTTGCTCTTTCCCTCATTCCATTGACCAGGGCCCATGCCACTGTTGTGGTGAGAGGCCTATCCATATATCTCACCCCTGAACTCACAAGAAGGATTACCACACTTCCCCTAAGAGTGCCTTGCAGAAAGGAAGACAAGGGAGATAGCCAGATTTCCAAGAAGAAGTTCTTTTTAGAGGGAGAAGAGCCCATTGAGGACAAAAATTGAGTAAGGAGAACAAGCCTACCATACCACTGGAATGAGGTAAGCTACCACCTTATTAAATACATATCATGTGAAGGTATGTATAGTGTGGTTTATGGGTATCACTTTAGGCTTCTTGAAGAGTTGAGGTTTGGAGCAGAAACACCTCCTCACCATAGGCTCATCATACCATACTTCCTTCTGCAACCACTGATAGATACAAGCCTAAAGGTGCGAAGGGAAACCACCAATAGCTAGCCCACCATGGGCTAATTAGAATCATCATAGAATATTTGCTCCAAAACCTCATAATTCCTATCCAATGGGTAATTTTCAGAGACATGCAGATAGAGGAGGATATCAAAGCCCTCACATATGACATTAGTCCTACTGTCAGTAAAAAATATGAGGTAGAAACTAAAAAAGATGAAGAAGAAATAGAGAGGGATGAAGATGAGATAGATGAGGAGGAAGAAGAGGAAAAAGAGAAGGAAGGTGATGAGGAAACAGAGGAAGATGTCAAGGAGGAGACTGGTAAACAAGATAAGGATCTAGAAGGAGAAGAAGAGGGGAAAAACATAGAGGAAAAGGGAAATGGAAAAAAGGAGGCAAAAGACAAGAAGGAGTCACCTACGGTGTCTCTAGAACCAATTGAGAGAGAGACAACAACTTCCCTCACTTCCCTTAACACCCCTATCAAACAAAAAGGAAAAAGATAGAGGCATGCCCTCTTATACTTCATAACAAGGAAAATCACAAGGATAAGGCGGGGAAAACCCAAAACTCCAACAAAGGTTCCCATTTTTATTGAGGACTCACCTAAACAACAGGAAAAGATGGCTCCTCCTATCAAAACTCAAGAAGAAGGACCCTCAACCCAAACCTCCCCTAAGTCTCCTATCACCTACGTGAGAAGGCTTATAACAAAGTTTACCTCATCCAAAGGAAAAGGTATCCTACAGGATACACAATAGGACCTACAAGAAGTAGAGGTAGTCCTACAAGAAACTCTGCTAAACCTATAGGAAACTCAAAAATTTGGATGAGGAAAGAAGTAAGCAGCCAAAACCAAAGAGAGAGGACCCAAAGCTAAAGGAGCCTAGTCCTCAACCTAACCTTGACTTCTACTACAGGTTTTATTGAGGGGGGCAGGGTCATTCCACAAAAATTCGCCATTCCATTATTCTTTGAGCTTGAGAAAGAGAAAGCCATAACTCATAGATGGATGCAGATTGCCAAGGCCAAGGGAGTGGAGGACATTGGTCACATGGAAGAGAAGCTCAAAGAGATGGGTAGAGAGCTAAGTAGCTTGAGGGACAGAGAGGCCATCATGAAAAACCAGTTAGAGGAAAAAAATGCATGGTTGAAAGGACAACTGCAAGAAAAATAATCAATTGGCATCCATGGCCAGTCTCTCTTTGGAAGTAATCCAGTGCAAGATTCCAGCTAAGTAATATGCACTATACCTTAAGGAACAGTGGTTCCAGTTCCAAATCAAGACCCTAGCACAAAGAGGCACTATGGCATTCCAAGGTTATAGACAGTTCATTGATATTTTTTATCAAAGCACATTAGAAGATAGGGCCAAGATGTATGAGTTTTATTTGCATAACATGGCCTTGACAGACATAAATGTATGGGACTGTAATGCAAAGCTAGGGGATTTACATTTGATCTCTTTGGCATCATTGATGAACTATGAGGAAGCAAGGGTTGCAGAAATGAAGAAGGTATTGGCAAGAGAAAAGACAAAGCCTCTTATGATTAGAACTCAGCAGTCCAATCTAATGGCACTCATCAATACACATAATTTAATTGCAAATGATCCTCAACTTGCACCCAGGTATCTTGTTGCCCAAGAGCAAGCAATTACACATTTTGAGGACATGTTCAGATTATTACGAGATGATAGCATGCAAGATTGCCTAAGGAGATGAAATACATTTCCATACAGTTTGAAGATCAGATTGTACCACTCTCCTCAAAGGATGAGAGAAGAACTGAACAAGACACCCATGTACAGGAAATCCATCCAAAGGCTCAAATTCAACTGGATTGGCCTGAAACTCAATCCCCCACTACTCTTGGGGATGTTAGAAGGAAGGAAGGAAGAGGAAGAACGAAGGCAGTGGGAGGAGGTAGAAAAGAAGGCAAGATTCTATGCACAAGAAGAAGAAACCACAATAGAGGCATGGGATGTCAGATAAGCCACTAGAGCTATGAAAGACATGGATATTGATTGAGTTTCTTAGAGGATGAACAACACTTTCAGTAAGGGGGTGATGATGAGTCTCATCATTGGGTAATTATATGGGCCTTAAATCAGCTCCTAGCTTAGTCAAATCAACTATTCTCACAACTTATTAAATTTTTTTATTATATTTTGTTTAATGAGATGAGTTAAAGTGAGATATTATGCCTAGTGGACTAATATACATTGAATGCAGGTTTGGAAGATAAAATCAAGGAATTTTGGCAAGACTAAGGTTTGAAACTCAAATGGGAAAGGGAGAGAAATTGTAGGAGATAAATCCTCCTCATTTACTCCTCCCACACTTGAATATTCCCCCATTAATCACACCAGCTCAGGGTGCAAGCAGCCAAGTCATGAAGATCAAAAGGCAATCGAGCAAGTGATAAACAATGAGTTAGTTCATCTGGATTTTTGGAGCCAAGCCTCCCTAGATTTAAGGAATTCGTTGGAGACTTAAGTGGTATAAGTAGAGAGCCCTAGAGCCTAATTAGGATTCGAATTTTTGTTGCAAAAACACTAGTTATTTTTGAGCTCGAGACTTGTGGAAGACATTGATGTAATTTTCTGTTTTGACAATGAAAATGAGATTTTTCTTGATCTATCACTGAGTTTACTTAGAGGGGTGAATCTCTTGGGTTAGGGACCAACCCTAGCAACAAAGGGTCCTCTTCTTGTATTTTTATGCTTAGCTTAGTTTCATAGATTCATGGTTAAATTGTCTCTAGAAGTATTTCATTGCAAGTATTGTGGATTTGATTAGTTGTTTATTAGTTTGCTTCCATTTGTGCTTTACATCAATAGCAGGGTAGAAGAAATAAAAGGAGCACCACAAAGTTGTTAGTGGGTGCCTTGGCCTCACCTCTTCCCTTAGGGATCATGATTTGAGGAAAAGACCGTTAAGGAGCCCCAAAAAGACATATTTCCATTTCTTAATAAGATTTAGAGTTTATTGTACTTAAACTAGCATTTGATCATTTTTACAAGTGTAGGATTTATTTGCCATCTCCTCCATCTTTATTCTTTCAGTATATATCATCCATGATTCCATTTTGTTTGGAAATTTTCTTCACGCATGAAGTAGACAACTAGTTCATTAAATTCTTCTTTTCTAGCTTGTTAGAATTCTTCTTATTTGCATGACATTGTGGCAATTATAAATGTTTGATGAAAAGAATGTGCTTCAGAAATCTAAAGGGATCTCATATCAGGCAACCACCTCCCAACTTCATCCATTCATAATCATCCCTTGCTTTCACCAAGATCTTCAACATTATCATCATTTTACATATAAATTCCTACAAGCATGTTAGGCGAATCTAACCATCTCCTAACCTTGGTATTGAGTTCTGGGTGATCCTGGGAATTTTCTCACTCCATTACATCCAACCACCACCTTCCCTAAGCCTTCCATCACCTCCATCAACCATTGTTTTTCTCTCAGATGTATCCTGTAGAAAAATAGGGAATCTTGTAGGTTTCTAGTACATCTTGTAGGTTTTCCAGTAGTGGCCTGTTTTGAGGCCGAATTGAGGGAAAACCTATAGGAAGCCACACTAGGTCACCCAAGGGTCTCCCAAACCTTCCAATAATCTCCTAAACCGCCCAACCATCCACCATCATCGCTAAACCACCTGCCACGTCACCAAACGAGATTAGGATTTACACTTGACTTTCTAGAAAAAGAATAAAAAGAAAAAAAATAGATTTATTTCAATCCTTTACATGCATAGTATGTTTGATGTATTGAACTTCCATGCTTTAGATAGTAGCATTTCATACTTGTTGGTTTGGCATTTTGTAAAACATAGTTTCTCAGCAGTTACTTAGAGAAGGGTGTGTTTTTAGCATAGGATTTCCATCATTTTACTTATTTGTAGTAGATAAGCTTTCTCCTAGAGTATATTTCTCTTTCTTTCATCAGCAATCAAGCTTCTTATGAATCCATAGAAGTCTGGCTTGAAAACCCTAGTGGTCTCTCGCCAGCTAAATAGTGACAAAAGTGTAGAAATTCTAATTGTAGAATAACCTGATAATGCAATATAACTAAAGAAAAATACTTTAATCTACTTCTACAATCAAACTTGTGGAAGCTTAATAGATTTGAGCAAGATCAAGCGGATAACATATAACTAGAAGCATAATCAATGCCCATGAAACACAGAAGAATAGTCTGGGAAAAGCCTCAACTAAAAAACTTGATATATGTATTATCATTCAAGTGGAAATATCTCAGGATTACACACAGCTTTAGCTCTCACAGCTAGCCAGCTCTCAGTACCATTCTCACTGACGCTCACAGAAAAAATAGACTACTCATATGCCTTCTTCTATGCCCTCCAAGCTCCTATTTCCTTGCACTATTTTTCTTGGGTGATCTAGCTATTACCAAGTGTAACACGGATCACTCACGCTGATCTTACACCCTGTAAAACTACGCAAATCTCAAGGAATTAATTCCTTCTCCATGCAAGAGATTTTCTTATAGGAAAATTCTTGCAATTGATAGTACATTGTCCCTGTCTTTAATATCAACTGGATCTTTCTCTTAATAGACGTGAATGATATATTTATGAGAGAATCTCCAGTTATATGGAGTACACTAGTTTTATGCATGCATGCAGTAACTCATTGAACTCACAATTAGTTCCTCAATCTGTTTGGAACTAATTTAACTGGACATAACTCAGTTAACTAAGCTAACTAATTAGAACTCAATTATAAATCATCCTTATCTCCTCAATTAAGGGATAATCTCCTTAATTTAAGGGATAACTATTGCATGACTTCACAAAGACTTCTAGCTTAAACTTCTCCAACTAATTAATGCAGAATGAATTAATTAATTATTTTTCAAGCAGCTGGTGAGACTAAATTCGAATTTTAATTCTCAATTTTAATTCAAGGACAAATTAAAATTGGAATATTCTTGTTGCCACATTTCAACACTTCCTCTCAACAAGAAAGGGATTATCTTCCACCTCGATCCTGTCTCTATGGAACTTGAATTTACACTTTGACAATGCCATAGTCAAAATGTCAGCATCTTTCTCCTTAGTCAAAATATAATGCAATAACATGATCCTCCTCGCCACACAATCTCTGAGATGATGATACCAAATGTCAATGTGCTTGGACCTGTCATGGAATACTGGATTCTCAGATAGTTTGATACAACTTTTATTATCACAATACATCACAGTTGGATCCATCCTCTAATTAAACAAACCAACTAAAATTTTCCGCATCCAGACGGCCTCACATGTTTCCTGACTTGCAACCATGTATTCGGCCTCTAGTGTGCTGAGTGCAACTGAACTCTATTTCCTGTTGTACCAAGAAACTGCCGCCAACCCAATGTTGAAAGTTCCACCTGATGTGGTCTTCCGATCTGATGGACTCCCTGCCTAATCTACATCAGTGAAGCCCTGTAGCTTCACTCCCTCTATCCGTCTGTACCATAGTCCATACTAAGAAGTGCCTCTGAGGTATCTCAATACATGCTTTTCCACCTTCCAAAACATCTTGATAGGCTGAACCATAGCTTGACTTAGCTGGTTCACCACATAGCATAAATATGGTCATGTGTTCACTCAGCAAATCAGTGAACCCACAAGCTGTCTATACACAGTAGCTTCTACTACTTCTCCTGAAGTAGCATCCTCCTTCCTCCAATTACCTTCTAGAGGAGTCTGCATGGGCTTTCACTTCCCCATGTGGAATCTCTTGAGTATCTCATTGGCATACTTTCCTTGAGACACAAACAACTCCCCATCCTTCTACCATACTTCCATGCCAAGGAAGTAATGCATGAGACCCATGTCTTTCATCTCGAATTATCTTGCAAGGTCATCCTTGCAAGACATGATCAATTGATCATCACTTTTCAATATAAGATCATCAACATAAAGTACAATGGTAAACTACTTACCTTTCAACATGATGTGAAGCCCAACCCAGTGAAGTAGTTGTTGATCCTGGTGTACCAAGCATGAGGTGCTTGCTTCAGCCCGTACAAAGATCTCTTGAGTTGGCACACATGCGAATCACAATCGAAGGTCTCAAAACCTTTCGGCTGCTCTATGTACACCTCTTCCTCAATCTTGTCATTGAGGAATGTAGTCTTCACATCCATCTGATGGATCTTCCAACCCATTCGTGCTGATAGTTCCAACATCGATCTGATAGGTGAGTACCTTGCTACAAGAGCAAAAGTCTTATCGTGGTCGATCCCCTAGACCTATGAGAAACCACGGGAAATAAATCTTGCCTTACGTTTCTCCACACTACCATCAGTAGCTTTCTTTACCTTGTGAAGCCAATGGGAACTCACAACTGACTTGTTATCTGGTCTTGGAACCACATCCCAAACATTGTTCCAAACTATAGAGTCATACTCCTCCACCAAGGAATCAACCGAAATTGGTTACTGCACTACTTCCTCAAAGGAAGATGGCTCAGTCCCAACACATTCCCCAAAAAGGGCCATTTATCCAGTGTACCTCTTTGGTGACCTCCTCTGTCTGTGCTGAGAAGATGGCTCTCCCACATTCTCTCTTGCATCCGACAACAATCTATCAGCTTCTCCTGTGTGCCTTTTTCCATCTATGGAAGACTCTTCTTGAGTGGATGTCTCCACTCCTAGAACCTGTGCATGCGGCTGATCCGCATCAGTCTGAGGCTCCTGCTCCTTAGGAACCAAAAGTTCCTCTATAGCCTGTAGTTGGAGCTCCCTCTCAAGGGAAACTTGCATGGCCTTCTGCTCATCAAACTTGAGATCTATGCAAGCCATTGTCCTCCGACTGGTAGGCAAGTACACCCAATAGTTGTGGGGTGTATCAGTGTACCCCACAAGTATCCCCAACTCAGTTGTTAGTTCAAGCTTCTTCCATGCATCCTTTGTCACATGGTAATATACCGATGAGCCAAAGATCCTAAAGTGACCCACATCTGGTCTCTTACTGGAGAAATCTTCCTCTGGTGTTTTCATCCCAAGTACGCGATGCGGGCTTCTATTCTGCAAATAGACCACTGTGTTGCATGCCTCGGCCCACAAATGAAGTGGTAGGCCTTGGTCATGCAACATCGCTCGTGCTGCCCCTACAATCGTTATGTTCTTCCTCTCGACCACCCCATTCTGCTGTGGGTTATGAGGTGCCATCAACTCCTATTTAATTCCTTCCACTGTATAGAAGTCCTTAAACTCTTGGGAGACATATTCTCCACCACTGTCGCTTCTCAAGGCCTTGATCTTCTTCCCTGATTCTTTCTCAACCAAATCTTTGAACTCACAAAACTTTGCGAAGGTTTGATCATTCCTCTACATGAAATAAATCCAACATTTACAAGAATAATCATCAATTAAAATTACATAATACCTTTGCTTCGCTGTGGATGCCATCGAGAATGGTCCACACAAATCAGTATGAACTCACTCTAAGATTGCTTCTGCTCGACTGTCTCGATCATGAAAGGAAGACTTGGCATACATTCCCAAGGTACAACCTTTTCATGTGTCAACTTGATCAAGTTTACCTTTGGGAAGTCCTGTAGATATCTACTACATTATCTTCAAGGCCGCATGATGCAAATGGCCCAACCTCCCGTGCCATAACTCGCCAATGTCTTGGCTTCGCACCAATTTTGCTTTCAAACTTAATGCAACACAATCATCTACATCTAGTTTATAGAGATTCTTCACTAGAATCCCAATCGTCTTGGTCTAACCCATGGAAATGTGTCTTAGGAATGCCTTTCCTTTATTGAAGACAACATCGTAGCCTTTGTCCTCCAACATCGCGATCGATACCAAGTTCTTCTTCAGTCTAGGCACATACTTGTCAAGGTGAGAGGAGCTCCATGCTCCCTCTGAAAAGAAACCGTGCCCACTCCTAAAACATTATACTTTCCATCATCACCCATCTCTATGCGCATCTAGAGGTATTTCTCCTTTCAAGATATCAAACGCAACCCACCATCGATTAAACCATACATGTGATGAGGGTAAAGTCCTTTTCCTGAGGGGCTAATGCCTCACCTTCCGATCCTTTTTTGGATCCCTTCTTGGACTTCTTCGATGGGAAATTAGTTGCATAATGTCCCATCTCATGACAATTAAAGAAGCCTTCCCTTTCCCTTTCCTTTCCTTACTCAATAAGACCATATTTTCTTCATCATCATTCTTTGATGAAGAACCATCTCGAGTGCTCCTCCTGATCTCCTCCCGCGTGAGATCTGACCACAGTCGTTCCCAATCTGACAGTTTCTCTCTTCCATTTATCAGAGTCCTGGTAGATATTCCAGTTCTTTGGAAGACCGAGGAGAGTAAGGCTCACCATATCATCATCGACAGTAGTTATTCCCACACTACCAAGCCCATATCTATAGGTGGTGAGCTTGTTCAAATATGTAGAAATAGTATTGCCCTTCTCCATCTTGAATTTTCGAAGCTTATCCTGTTGGCATTATGATACATATGTTGTACTTGATGGAAACCCACTCATCTCAGATGATAAATTATAGTGCAGCAAAGTTCACGCACTTTCATGAAGATAAAAGTTTATTTCATGTAGAGAAA
>APFE030136012.1:3480-91433 GCA_000404065.3 Pinus taeda
AGAGATATCTAAGGGTCTTGAATTTGCACAAGAAATCTTCAATGCAAGAAAATTATTAGGATCCAATGTAAGCAACTCATTTTCAAGTTGATGGGCTCTAATTTCATTTTTAATCCCAAAAACTTTAGTGATTTGTTTTAATGCTGCATCAGGAGTATCAAGATCTGCAATATGAAATCTAAGATCAGGAGAAAGAGACATCCCTATCAAACCACGTGCTTGATCTTGTCTATTTTCCCATTTTGCAACCTTGTCTTCATCTGTTGGTTTCTTCTCTTGGCCCGTGGCTATTCTGTAGAGACCTTTACTTCTAAGTAAATCTTCCATGTATGATGCCCATTGGAAGTAGTTAGTGCTCTCAAGAATGACTTGGCATGGACTTTCCATTTAAAAAAAAAAAACTGAAGCTGAAGATGTTGAAAGTAAGTATTCCAATGGATAAATCTCGAAAAATTAGGCTGTTTAAAAAAAAACGGCTTTGAAAAAGGCTTCCGGATGAAGAAGTTATGGCTTTTTGAAAAAAAATGTTGAAGTCGCCGGCAAAGTGTGCGAATGTGCGGGAATGAAAAAAAAACGCCCCCACAAAATAGAGATTTGAACCCAAGACCTCTACTCTCTTAAAAGAACTTTGAACCAATTGATCTATACAAAAATTTGAGAGAGAGAGAGAGAGAGGGGGGGCGCTTGGTTTGCGTGCTTGCCTTGAGAAAGCTCTTTTTCCCTACAAAACACAAAACACAAAACCCAACACGAACATGCAAAGAAAAACGAACCTTACGGCTCGAAGTTAGCTTTACCCAAAAAACTAAATATTTAAAAAAAAATTAGCTTTAGCCGAAAAACTAAATATTTTTCTCAATGTTTCTGATTTTCCGAGATCACACTAAGGTGCAGGGAAAAGAGCATACGCATGAGAAAAAATCCTTCCTTTCTGTTTCTGATTTGCCCAGATCGCACAGAGTCGCAGGGCAAAGAGCATACGCAGAAATGAAGGGTATAGATCCGGTTAAAAAAACTAAATAAACCGAAACCGAAATAAGCAGAGAGAAAATAACAGTAAACTGCAAATAAAGACTGTATACCTCCAGATCTTAAAAATGACGCAGATAGGGCTACCGGAAACCTTTTCGCGTGAAACGAAAGGGGTTCCTCACTGGAACAGATGCTCCGAACACAACAGAGCAGTCCTCTCGGCCCGAAAACAGTCAGAAACAGTAGATCTAGGAAACGACAGCCGCATGCAGTTCTACCGGCTTCAAATTTGGATCACCAACGGACGCGGCCCTCAAATAGCTCTTATACCAAGTAGGAGTTTACAGGGTAAGTTCCTCAGATAGAACACCAGAAGGACACCGCTCACAAACAGATCACAGATCAATACACCAGTATTTTGACGTGGTTAAAGCCCTCAGAGAGGGAAACAGTCCACGGCCTGTGCCAACGTGGCTACTACAGGCAATTTATTAATAAAAGAATGAAAATTTACATAAGCTTCTCTCATGCACGGTTAACCTACAAATGACCCTCCATGCACTTTAAATAGAATTCATGGACCAAATCGGGTGTCAAGCCATGGATCAAGTGTCGGTAATACCGAGGAGAGAATGAACCGTCGGATCACTACATATCGTGACCGTCGGATTGTAAGTTACAAAATGTACAACGGTAAAGAAACACACTTTACCTAACTCTATACCTAACTCTATACCAGACCAAGTTGAACTTAACTATTCCTATGTGTCGGAATATCCTAACAAAGACAGCCTATCAAGGCATGGAGAAAGTGAAGACAACAAAACTACACTTGCTGAGGAGAGATTTTGAGAATCTGTGCATGAAGGAGTAAGACAATATTTACTCATTCTTCACACATGTGATTGGTCTGGTCACACAGATAAGGTCTCATGGAGAGATTCTTGAAGAAAAGAGGATTGTGGAGAAACTATTGAGGGTCCTACCCTCAAAGTTCAATGTGATTGTCACCACCATAGAAGAGACAAAGGATCTCACAAATTTCTCAGTTGATGAACTACATGCATCATTGGTAACACATGAGTAGAGATTGAGTAGATGTCCTTTGGAAGAGGAAGAGGTCAAGGTAGAGAAAACAAGAGAGGAAGAGGCAGAGGCCAAAACAGAGGTTGAAGAAATAGTCCAGCAAATGTTCAAGGAAGAGGCAGCAATCCAAATCAGAATGAAAGCCAAGGCAGCAGTCAACAAAGTGGACAACATCATGCTCAAGGACAAAGGTATGAAAAATCCAATGTCCAATGTTATTATTGTAAAAAATATGGGCATTATGCAAATGAATGTAGGAAGAAGCAACATGATATGAGTAATAGAACTAGTGCAAATATCACTAGAGAAAATATCAGCCAAGATAATTTGTTGTTAGCCTGTAATATAGCTGAAACAAAGAGTATGTTAAAAGCAAAGCATTTTCCAAATGATTATTAGGCTGAAGCTATACATTGTGTAGTGTATATTTTAAACAGATGCCCTACAAAAGCAGTTATGAACAGAGTGTTGGAAGAAACATGGAGTGGAAGAAAGCAAGGAGTCACCCACATGAAAGTTTTTGGATGTGTGGCTTATGCACACATTCCAGATCAGCTAAGGAAGAAGTTGGGTAGTAAAGGGGAAAAATGTATTTTCATTGGATATAGTGAGGAATCCAAAGCTTATAGGTTGTATAATCCATCCACCAGAAGTTTTTTGTGAGTAGAGATGTTCAGTTCATTGAGGAGGAAGCTTAGGATGGAAGCATAGAGAAAACAGTGAATGTTGAAAAATCTATGTCACATGATGAAGATGATGATGAGATGGCTGAAATACATCCCCAAATAGCAACGCCAACACAAGGGCAGTAAGAGACACCTTTGAGGAGAAATGAAAGTGCTTCTCCAAGCACATCACAAGAAGGAAATTCAAGTGTATCTTCAAACACTTGTACACCCAATGAAAGAGGTAAGAAGTTCAGAAATTTAAGTGACATTTATAATGAAGGTATGAATTCTTTATTTGCTCTATATTGTCATGTTGATGATCCTATTCATTTCGAAGATGCTATTAAGGATAGGAATTGGATAGAAGCTATGGATGAGGAGATCAATGCCATAGAAACAAACAAGACATGGGATTTGGTTGAATTACCAAAAGGAAAAGAAGTCATTGGAGTCAAATGGGTTTACAAAACCAAGAGTAATGCTGAAGGAAAAATAGAAAGACAGGAGGCAAGACTTGTTGTCAAAGGATATAAGCAGCAATATGGGAGAGACTATGAGGAAAATTTTGTACCGGTTCCTAGAATGGAAACTGTGAGAGCAGTGTTGTCTATAGCAGAACAAGACAAGTGGAAAGTTTACCAAATGGATGTGAAGTCAGCATTCCTCAATGGAGTGTTAATGGAAGAGGTTTACATTAAACAACCTCTAGGCTATGAAAAGAAAGGCGAAGAGCACAAAGTGTGCAGATTGAAGAAAGCTCTTTATGGGCTGAAGCAAGCACCAAGAGCATGGTACAATAGGATAGATTACTATCTACTGGAAAATGTATTTGAAAAGTGTGAGCGAGAACCCACCCTCTACATCAAAGAAAAAGATGGGAAAATTCTAATTGTTGTGTTATATGTTGATGATGTTATTTTCATAGGTAATGATGATTATCTTATTGAAAATTTCAAAACAGTCATGAAAGAGGAATTTGAGATGACTAACATGGGTTTGCTGAGATACTTCTTAGGAATAAAAGTGGAACAAAGTGAAAATGGGATTTTTATCTCACAGGTGAAATATGTTAATGAAGTGCTGGAAAGATTTAATATGCAGGACATCAAAGCAGCAATGACTCCCACAGTGATGGGATTAAAACTCATCAAAGAGGACAGCAGCAAGGATTTTGATCCTAGGTTGTACAAGAGCATAGTTGGAAGCCTCATGTATTTGACTGCAACTAGGCCAGATATAATGCATGATGTTAGTTTAATTTCCAGATTCATGTAGAGGCCAAAAGAAGCACATTGGCAGGTAGTAAAAAGAATTCTGAGGTATGTTAAAGGTACTAAAAGGTTTGGAATTTTATATACTACTTTAGAATGTTCAGATTAATTAGATACACTGATAGTGATTGGGATGGAAGTGTAGATGATCAGAAAAGCACATCCGGTTATGTTTTTCACATGGGTTCAAGAGCTATCTCATGGGCTTCTAAAAAACAACCTATTGTAGCATTGTCTACAACAGAGGAAAAATATGTGGCAGCTACAGTAGCAGCATGTCAAGCAGTTTGGATGGGAAGGATGTTAAGGAGCTTATGCCAAGAAAAAGCAAAAGGAACTGTGATTTTTTGTGAAAATAGCTCAGATATTACATTATCCAAGAATTCTGTGTTTCATAAGAGAATGAAACACATTGAGACAAGGTTTCATTACATCAAAGAATTGGTAAACAATGGATAAATTGCTTTACAACATTGCAGGACTCAGGAGCAGGTAGCAGACATTCTAACCAAGCCATTGGATCAGAAACGTTTTGAATTTTTGAGGAAATGTTTGGGTATGACTGATAACCTAGCAGTTGAAACTAAAGGGGAGTGTTGAAATGGTAATTTCAACTGTGGGTACAGTTGAACAATGACAACATTTATTTCCAGCCAAACCACTAGACCTTATCGCACCGCTTTTGATTGAAAGACGGTTTTCCTCCGAAGGCAAGTGATACAATATGTCAGTTGAAGCGTGTCCATAGAATATTTGCAAAACCGCTTTTTTCCCAGAGCATAACGTTCAGAAAATAAGGGGCTTGTGATATTGGCTACAACCGTTCAATTTTTGAGGGTAGATCAACGGTTATGATAGCGGGAGCATGTTTTGTTTTGTTTTGTTTTAATGCAACGTACGCTGAAGTACCTTCATTCTAGAAATTAATTTAACACCATACTGAAGTAATAAATGAACACTTACTGTGGTTTGGTAAACGTAAGTAATACTTTTAATTTTAATGTTTTTTAACTAACGGGAAGTATGGGCATAGGTAAATGTTTTTAATTTACACGTGTAGTTTTAGTTTTTATGGCACAAGTAAAAACATATGTTATGTTATGTTTTGGTGCGTGTGATATATGAAAAAAATTCACACAACAACATGAAGTGTGAGGGTTGTTCATTGCATATGTAATGCAAAGTGAAATGCACAACAGTGCTAATGTGAAGTGAAAAAAATGCTACAACAAATGTAATGGTTTTTTTGTAATTTCAATGTATGAAATATAATATGCACAGTAGCGCGAGAAGAAGCTTTTTTTGAGAGAGATTGAAATAAAAAAAATTGTCGTGAATGAAACGAGTAGAAAATTATTTTTATAGCGGTAAATGTAAGCTTTATTTTTACAGACAGTGGTGTAAAAATAAATTTGTGGAGCTGAAACAGAGTAATTTGTTTTGTGGAAATTCTTAGAGAATCCCTCTGGCAAAGGAAGAATTTGTAACAACAGTTGTCTTTGATTAATGAATACAAGTTTATTTTTGTGTGTGAAACTCTATTCTTCATCTCCAGCAAACAATTTTTTTTATGCTTCCCTGTGTTAAGATCTTGTGTTGAAAACAAAGCATTGTTCTTTGTTCTTTTGTGTTTGTAATTACCATAAATTTCCAACATTACGGTGGGGCAAAGAGGAAGATTTTGAGATATTCCTACCATGACTCCTACTCTCTACCTCCCTCCTCCTATCATTGTTGGCACTCGTGCTCGTACTTCTCTTCCTCTAAGCATTACGGTGGGGCAAAGAGGAAGCGTTTGAGATACCACCACCACGACTGCTATTCTCTGCCTCGCATTCTCGATCGCTTTGGATTTCTCCTTCCATTTTAACCATACCAACTTTTAAGGCTCTTTGTTTGATCGTGAACTACCAACTATGCAGACTATTATTCTTCCGATGACGTGCAGGTGCTTCAGATATTAAAACTGCGGAGTCAAAAAAATCAAAGCCAAAATTAGTCATGAATCGTGATTAATATATAGAGTACAAGTTTAATCGCCCCTTTTTAATTTTAGTAACACTCTACAAACCAATTGTGGAAATCATCAACCTCCCATTCTGTTTTAATAGAAAAAAATAAAAAAATAATTTACTACGACTCTATTTCTAGATATAAACAGTGCTTTCATATTTTAGAGAGAACTAGCACACATATTTCGCCGGAGTGTGTGAACTTAAGAAACAATGAATTTCGAATGAACACTTTACATATCATTGTGGAGGTATATGATTAGGTTAATGATTATATATCGCTTGCAGATGTGCGGATGTTTTGTTTCTGAAAGTGTTCGCTAATTGACCTTCAGTCCAAATCAGAAGAGCTTCTCTACCCAAATTTACCCAAATAATAATTACGATATAATAATTGTTATTAGAGGACAACGGTTTGAAGAACTTCATTTGATTAAGAAGTCCCCAAGCGAGCAGCTACTAATGCCCAAGAATTGGCAGAATGGAAGAAATGTGTGGCTAGAGCGAGGAGGATCCTTCTCGAGGGAGTTCGAGACCACAGTATTTGGAGTCTCCATGGGAAGGAGACACCATTTTCAATGTGGAAAACATTGAAGGATCTATATCAGAAGAGCAGAGGAAGCTAGCACTAAAAGACAAGCTTCGAAACATCAAGTGTGAAAAGGGTGAAACGATATCTACATATCTGAACAAGTTCACCACCTGTAGGGATGAGCTTGGAAGTGTAGGAATCATGAGAGCCGATGATGACATGGTGAGTCTTGCTCTCCTCTGTCTTCCTATGAGGTGGCATAGCTAATAGGACTCAGTTAATGGAAGAGAGAAACTACCAAATTTGGAATGACTGTGGTCGGATCTAATGCAGAAGGAGATCAAGAGAAGCACCATAAATGGTTCTTCATCCAAGGAGGAAGAAAAAAATTGCACCTCAGCAAGTAAGGTAAAGAAAGGAAAGGAGAAGGATTCTCATCCCAAATCAAGTTCTTCTCATGGTGGGAAGAAGATTGATAAATCTAAAGTGAAATTCTTTAATTGTCATGAGGTGGGATATTATGCAACTAATTGTCCACTGAAGAAATCCAAGAAGGGATCCTCCGAAGGATGTGAAGGTGAGGCCCTAGCCTCCCAGTTCGAATTGGATTTTACCCTCATCGCATACATGATTTCATCTATGATGGGTTGTGGTTGGTTTCTTGACAATGGAGTCTTATTCCACCTGAACGCTGATAAGAGTTTGTTTAGTATCTTGGATGAGAAATACCTCTACATGTGCATAGAGATGGATAATGATGAAAGGTATACTGCTTTAGGAGTGGGCATGATTGTTTTTCATAGGAAGCATGGAGCTCGCATCACCTTGACAGATGTGAAGTATGTGTGAGGACTAAAAAACAACATGGTATCGATCACATTGTTGGAGGACAAAGGATATGATGTAGTCTTTAGTAAGGAAAAGGTTTTCCTTAGACACATCAACATGAAGGAAGTGAAGCAGACTAGTCCAGCAGTCAAGAATCTGTATGCTCTTGAGGTTCAAGATGTATACAAAACCTTGACGAGAAAGAGAAGTGTTGGAGACTTGGTGGTTGAGAGGTAGAGCACATTACCTATGAACATGCAGCACTAGAAGAAGTCTCAGACTATTGTGGAGGAGCCATAATTGGTGAAGCACCTTCAAGAGGTTGTGGATCAGCCACAATTGGAGAAGCCAAGAGGAGACCCAGTGGAGGCATCCACTCATGTAGTGACCTCCAGTAGGGGAGAATTTCAAGCCAAGTTCTCAGGAGGATCACATGCAGCCATACCTCCAGGAGTGAGGTTAGGCGATGTGAAGTGATAGTCCCAAGAAGGTTGAAATAGGGGTAGGATCCGTGAGGTACCCAACCTCTTTGATTAGAGCTTGCTAAGGGAGCCCCGATGAGGAGTAGTAGGACTGGTTAAGTGGGTAGAGACAGATGCGGATGGAGCAGCAGAGGAAGCTTCAACATCAGAGGATGTTTCTAGCCCAATAGGGAGGTTAGTTGGGAGATTAGTTACTTACTTATCAGTAATTGAGTTGTGGTGCAGCAGTGGGGAGCACAATGCAACATGATGAGAGGAGGCACAGTGCAGATGCATTGATGGGAGATAGAAACAACAACATCACAAATGCAGTCATAGATCAAAGTGACAGAGGCTGGAGTAGTGAGATACTGAAGGTCATAGAGGTGCAGAGTTTTCAGTTGACAGAGGCAATAGCAGTTAGATACTTTTATGACAGAGGCATCATTCTAATTCATGTTGGATATTTTTTTGTTTCTAGAGTCGCTGGAGCAACAACACTATGGAGAAGTGTTGCATGCAGAACATTCTGAAGGTTCATGATCAGGTTCAAGTTGAATGCCTTTCTTGTTGAGAGGGAGTGTTGAAAATAGAAATAAGAAATGCTAAAAATAGAAATGCTATAAATAGCATTTCTCTAAATATCATTGCTATAAATAGTATTTCAAGTACCAACGTTCAAAATAACAACAAGGAATGATAAAATATAAATGTTAAAAATAACATTTTAGGATAGATTCCAATTTTAATTAGTCCCTGAATTAAAATTCGAATTTAGTCTCACTAGTTGTTTAAAAAATAATTAATTAATTTATCTTGAGTTAATTAGTTGGAGAAAATGAAACATGAAGTCTATGTGAAGTCATGCAATATTTATCCCTTTTATTGAGAATATTATCCCTTAATTAAGGAGATAAGGATGAGTTGTATTTAAGTTGTAATTAGTTAGCTCAATTAACTGAGCTAAGTCCACTTAAATTAGTTTCAAATGGTTGGAGGAACTAATTGTGAGTTCAGTCAGTTAATGCATGTATTCACACAACTAGTGTTCTCTAGATAACTGAATATTCTCTCATAAATAACTCATGTATGTTAGTTTAAAGAAAGATCCAATTGACATTAAATACAAGAACATTGTACTATCACTTGGAGGAATTTTCTTATAAAGGAAACTCATCCATGCAGAAGGAATTATCTCCTTCAGGATTGCGCAACTATTTCTTAGTTTGGTGAGTTGTGTGAGAGGTGAATTCACATAGGTGGCAACCAGAGGACCCACGAGAAACTACACAATGAAATAGGAGGCTTAGGGAGTAGAGGAGAAGGTTTATGAGAAGCCTTTGACTATCTATGAGCATTAGTGAGGGATTGTACTGAGGGTTGGATAGCTTGTCAGCTAAAGCTTTATGTAATCCTGCGATATTTCCACTTGTATGATAATACAGATAGCAGGGATTTTAGCTGAGCCTTTCCCCAGAGTATACTTCTATGTTTTATGTGTATGATTTCTTCTTCTCTTTCATACATGTTCTATTTGATCTTACTCAAAATTGATTAAAGTTCCACATGTTTGTTTGTAGAAGTAGATCAAGTGTTTTGCTTTAGTATATTGCATTATCAGGTGATCTACAGTAAAAAAATTTACATCGTATGAGAGCAAAGGTGATAAAAGCTGAGAACAATATACAAACAATGGAGAATTTTGATGTTTGATTTTTTTGATTATAGAAATCGAATTCTTATCACATCTCAAATTTCACCAATGGCATTCAATGGTTTGAGACTCGAGTATGCCCTGGATGGCAACTCAAATTATATAGCCTGGAATGATAGCACAAAAGTGGTATTAGAGGACAACGGTTTGGAGGATTTCATTGATCAAGAAGTCCCCAAGCCAATAGCTACTCATGCCCAAGAATTGGAGGTATGGAAAAAATGTGTGGCTAGAGTGAGGAGGATCCTTCTGGAGGGAGTTTGAGAACACATTGTCTTGAGTCTCCATGGGAAGGAGACACAATTTTGAATGTGGAAAACATTGAATGATCTATATTAGAACAAAAACGATCAGAGGAGGTTGGCACTGAAAGAAAACATTCGGATAATCAAGTGTCAAAAGGGCGACACGATCTCTACATATCTGAACAAGCTCACCAGCTGCAGTGATGAGCTTGGAAGTGTAGGAATCATGACAGCCAATAATGACATGGTGAGTCTTTCTCTCCTTGGTCTTCCTAAGAGCTGGCATAGTGACCACTTCTTAGTTAACGAAAGAGAGAAGCTGCCAGATTGGGAATGACTGTGGTCAGATCTGATGTAGGAGGAGATCACGAAAAGCACTAGAGATGGTTCTTCATCCAAAGTGGATGAAGAAAATTGTGCCATAGTGAGTAACGTAAATAAAGGGAAGGAGAAGGATTCTCATCCCAAATCAAGTTCTTCTCATGGTGGGAAGAAGATTGACAAATCTAAAGTGAGATGCTTTAATTGTCATGAGGTGGGTCATTATGCAACTAATTTTCCATTGAATAAATCCAGAAAGGGATCCTCGGAAGGATCTGTAGGTGAGGCCCTAACCTCTCAGTTTGAATTGGATTTTATGCTCATCACATTCATGGTTTCATCGATGATGGTATTTGGTTGGTTTCTTGATAGTGGAGCCTCATTCCACATGACCAACAATAAGAGTTTGTTCAGTACCTTAGAAGAGAAAGACCTACATATCTGCATAGAGATGGGCAATGATGAAAGGTATAGTGTTTCATGAGTGGACACAGTTGCTTTCTAGAGGGAGCATAGCGCTCGCACCACCTTGACAAATGTGAAGTATGTGCCAGTACTGAAGAAGAACTTGGTATCAATCATGATGTTGGAGGACAAAGTCTACAATGTAGTCTGCAGTAAGGGAATGGTTTTGCTTAGACACATCACCATGAGGCAAGTGAAGTAGATCGGTTCACGAGTCAAGAACCTATATGCTCTTGAGGTTCAAGATGTTGGAGACTTGGCGGTTGAGAGGGTAAGTACATTACCTCTCAACGTGCAGCACCAGAAGAAGTCTCAAACAATTGTGGAGGAGCCACAATTGGTGAAACAACTTCAGGAGGTTATGGAGCAACCATAACTAGAGAAGCTAAGAAGTGACCAAGTGGAGGCATCTGCTGATGAAGAGACCTCCAGTAGGGGGAAATTTCGAGCAAAGTGGGTAGAAGGGTCACATGCAGCTATACCTCTAGGACTAAAGTGGGTGATGTGAAGTGATAGTCCCAAGAAAGTTAAAATAGGGGTAGGATCCTTGAGGCACCCAACCTCTTTGTTAGACCTTGCTATGGGAGCCCTGATGCGAAGTAGTAGGACTAGCTAAGTGGGTAGAGATAGATGCAAATGGAGCAACAGAGGAAGCTTTAGCATCAGTCGATGTTCTTAGCCCAACAGGGAGGTCAGTTGGGAGATCAATTACATACTTCTCAATAACTGAGTTGGAGTGCAGCAGTGGGAAGCACGATGCAACATGATGAGAGGAGGTGTAGTGTGGATGCAGTGCTGGAAGATAGGACTAGCAGCAACACGAATGTAGCAGGAGGAATCAATGTGATTGATGTAGTCAGAGATCAAAGTGGCAGAGGCTAGAGCAGTCAAATACTGAAGGGCACAGAGGTGCAGAGTTTTCAGTCGACAGAGGCAATAGCAGTTAGAGACTTTGATGACAGAGGCTTCATTCTAATTCAGGTTGGATATTTTTTTGTTTCTAGAGTTGCTGGAGTAACAACACTATGGAGAAGTGTTGCATGCAGAACATTCCAAAGGTTTAGGATCGGGTTCGAGTTGAATGTCTTTCTTGTTCAGAGGGAATGTTGAAAATAGAAATAATAAATGCTAAAAATAGAAATGCTATAAATATCATTTCAGGTACTAGTGTTAAAAATAGAAACAAGGAATACTAAAATAGAAATGTTGAAAATAGCATTACTATAAATATCATTTCCGGATAGATTCAAATTTTAGTTTTCCTGAATTAAAATTGAGAATTAAAATTTGAATTTAGTCTCACTAGCTATTTGAAAAATAATTAATTAATTCATCTTGAGTTAATTAGTTGGAGAAAATCAAACATGAAGTCTATGTGAATTCATGCAACAATTATCCCTTTGATTGGAGAGATTATCCCTTAATTAAGGAGATAAGGATGAGTTATATTTAAGTTGTAATTATTTAGCTCAATTAACTGAGTTAAGTCCAGTTAAATTAGTTCCAAACAGTTGGAGGAACTAATTGTGAGTTTAGTCAGTTAATGCATATATGTATGCAAGTAGTGTTCTCCAGATAACTGAACATTCTCCCATAAATTACTCATGCATGTCAATTTAGAGGAAGAACCAGTTGATATTAAAGACAGGGACATTGTACTATCAATTAGAGGAATTTTCCTATAAAGGAAACTCATCATGCATAAGGAATTATCTCCTTCAGGATGGCGCAGTTATTTCAGAGTTTTGTGAGTTGTGTGAGAGGTGAATTCACACAAGTTGCTGCCAGAGGACCCATGAGAAACTATGCAAGGAAATAGGAGGCTTGGAGGGTATAGGAGAAGGTTTGTGAGAAGCCTTTGACTATCTATGAGTAGGAGTGACGGATTGTACTAAGAGCTGGATAGCTTGTGAGCTAAAGCTTTGTGTAATCCTAAGATATTTCCACTTGTATGATAATACAGATAGCAAGGTTTTTAACTAAGGCTTTTCCCAGAGTATTCTTCTATGTTTTACGTGTATGATTTCTTCCTCTCTCTTATATGTCTTCTATTTGATCTTGCTCAAAATCAATTAAGCTTCCACAAGTTTGTTTGTAGAAGTAGATCAAGTATTTTGCTTTAGTATTGCATTATTAGGTGATCTACAGTGAGAATTTCTACACATATAATGTTGTAGGAGATAATGATGTACATGAGAAACTCTTTGTCATATAAAGGCCATATGTCGTCGATAAGAGTCGCTTTCTTTTCCACGAGACGTTCCACTTACAGGAATTCTCACTCAAGAAGGCTTCCTGTCAGCATGACAAACTAACATCATCTCACACAATGTGGAAATGAGTATCCCTTCAACATAGATACACAAGTATCTCAAGCATAATACTTAGCATGAAAAGCTGAAGACATCTCACATAATGTGGCAATGATGATCCCACAACATAACATCAAATATCGATCTCACAAATAATACATCATCTCAACAATAATGAAAATAAACAGAACATGACTGCTTCAGGTACCTTCACTTCTGAAGATGGATGAAAAATGAAAGGATCAGATGGAAAAACTAACTACACCAATAAATTTATGGCATCGATTGGTGTAAAATTTACTAACAATTCATCAAATTCTGACACCATCAAAATCTGGGAAGGCTATAAGAATCTTTTAGATTCCCCATGATTATCCAAAGATTTTGGTCCATGTGCTAGCTGAATATATCCTCCTTAAATGGTAAATCAGATGTCACCATTGAGATGTTTGCATAATTATGAGACTTTTGAGTATGAACTTAGCTGTATTCTGAATCTGATGAATTTCAATGTCCAAGGGAATCAAAAGATTCCTCAAGATTCTCTAAAGAATATCGTCTATATGGTGCCTGTAAATCTGCTGCTCAGATGATGAATCTAACTTCACCATTGCGTTCCCTCTGAAAATATGAGAAAAATGACTATAAACTTTATTTTATTATGACAAAATGAATTTTAACCTCTGAGGGAATCTCCAAGATTCCTCAAAAAAATCTGCATGAGAATATTCTTGAGAATAATCTCCTGGAATATTATTGGAACTTGCCTCGATTTATGTCCTCAAGGTGGAAATATTTGCACTGCCACACATTGCTCGCATGCCTCTCGTCTGTTAGTTCTCTCTCCTAGTGAATGAGAAAACACATTACTTATATTGTTGAAGGGTGGCAAAACTTTTGAAGAGTTGGTCATTGGCGAAGTGGTTCATGGAGGTCTTTTTCCCAGGGGTTAGGAGATGAAATCCTGCCCCTTCCAAACTCAGCATGCATAATTTTTTTGGCACGTCTGATGGCTGGTGCGTTTAATTAAATGGAAAATGTTTGTGTTTTTTGCACATTTTACGGGGCTGGCCCACATGGGTTAAGCTGGTTCAATCCTTGCCAGCCTCATCAATATTTTGTTTAGCATTATATTTATTTATTATATTATATATATTATATTATATATATATATATATATATATACTATATATTATATATATTATATAATTATTATATATATTGGTTATTGGGGGTGGCGAGGTTGGTGGCCCCCACCCATATTTTTTTTTTTTTTTGTTTTTTATACTCTAATGGTCATTTCGAGTTTTAATGAAAATAAGGGATCTTGGGAAAATTAAGTAGGCCACAATTTCACTCACTCGGTGGATGGATTTTGTATGCTAGGTCTGGGCCAATTTGTAGGATCATTAATCCTGCCACTTGGCCCAGTTTGACCAAAACCTTCAATATCTTTATTTCCATCATATGAACTCGGATTTGAGTGTCCTTCACAGCATTGGAATCAGAGAGACCACCTTTGCAATATGGTTATACTTTGAGAGTAGCATGACCACTTTTATTCTTGATCTATTATGTGTCATTTTGTACTTGTGAGTCTGTTTGGAGCCACCTGGATCATTTCTCCCCAATGAAGAGCTTTTGGTCCTCAAAAATCATGAACATAATTTGCAACTATCGTGTTCATTGTTTATGCCACAAGTGTCCTAACATATCACCCTTCCTTCTTCTTGACCTTTGTTCTTTGGAGCCATAAGTCATGAGTCGACACCTACATGCTCTATGAACCAGTAGTAAAATATTTTGCAAATTACATGCTCTATTTCACGACTAACTATGACCTAAGAATCCCATACCTACCATGAGTTTATAGCACATACTGTGTGGTCAAGTTTACATCAAAATGGAAATCAATACCCCAACTATCAATACAAGGCCAAACCATCACTTTTAAAATCTAAATCGCAACAAATGATTTACAAAAATACATCCATGACAAGCTAACACATATAGAAAAAAAAAATTCCCAATTATAAAATTGAATGGGTCATCTCCATGTGGTGGATTCGCTTCTCGAACAACATTTTCAACTGGCTCATGCATGGGTGCTTTTTCCTTATGATGTTTCTTTTGATGGAGCCTCCAGCATGTGGCTCTTTGGTTACCACCTTTGGTGCAATAACTAAAATAAGCCCTCTAACTCTAGATTTTCTTGACATGCTTCTTTCCCTGTTGTGAAGAAGGCCTTGCACACCTCATCCTCCTTCTTGTCGCCAATATCTCCCATCACTCATCAATCACATGGTTATGTAAACCACAAAAACACATCTTTTTCTATGCCATGATTCATGTTCATCATTAAAAACATCATTGTAATGGAAATTAACTCTAGAATACTAAGACTTGTTATACCTTTCCTGGTTCTCTCTGGTGCCATTATGATGATGAGAACATTTCTCAACTCTTCCTCTTCGATGTGCACTACCATGGGATGATGGTGGCATGCTCCCATCATTCTCTTTCCTCAATGGTTTCAACAATGTCTCAGACTCTTTTTATACCTTTGAGCTCTCTCCTTCAGTGTAAACCAAACTTGCGAATCGAGGCCTCTCCACAACCTCTAATTGCTGAGTCATGCCTTGGTCATTAATGCCAAGTCCTCTTCCTTTGTATCCCATCTTGGTAAGGAGTCTCATGCTAGTACATGTAATCGGTATCTCCATATTTCCAATAGAAATAAAATCATGTGAAGATGAAAATGAAGAACAATAAACATTGGCTACCTTAACTGTTGATTCTACAACAGATGATGAGGGACATTTTAAACCATCATTGTTCTTCAAATTCTCCAATGCGTATTCCATGGCTTGTAGCTAAAGCTACAATATCTTCTTTTCCTCTTTCTCTTCTTGTGGAATCCTCCTTAATTTAGTATGCTCTACTTCAAGACTCTGGTTTTTGCGCTTCAATCCTTCTAGGCCCTCTTCTGTGGTGCCAAACTGAAGCTGAAATATCTACTTCTTATCTTTCACTTCTCCTATAAGCATATTCAATTCTGCGTTATCTTATTGAAGGTTCTGGTTGATCTCCTCAATCAAATGATGAGAAGATCATGAAGGTGATGAATGCTCATTGGAAGGTGTGAATGGAGCATCATTCTCTTCCCTTTTTGTCTCTTATTCCTCGTAACATTCATACGTTATGTCCACCATTTTCGACATCCTAAGAAAGGCCTCGTACATTTCTTTGTCATCCTCCATTTTTGCACGATCAATCGTTCACACTTGCGATTCACATCAGTGACAGGAACGTTTTGATACCAAACTTGATAGGGGTTTCTTTAGCTACTGAAATTCTCCAAGACTTTTTACTTCTATGATGTTGTTAGAATTGCATTTAAAAGAACATAAAGAACAACATGTGCATTCTTAAACAAGAGGAAACATGACAACAATCAGCAGATCATGAATGCGATACATTTGATAACAGAATTCACTAAATGTGGGTTATGAATTCGGGCTCGGGGTAAAGATAGTGTAGGTCATTTCATAAAATTTTGAAAGAGATAATGATGTACATGGACAAATCTTTGTCATAGAAAGGTCATATGGCCTCCAGAAGAGTGGCTTGTCTCTCCATGAGACTTTTCTCTTACAAGAATTCTCACTCAAGAAGGCTTCCTTTGAGCATGACAAACTAACATGATCTCACACAATGTGGCAATGAGTATCCCTTCAACATAGCTACACAAAGATCTCAAGCATAATGCGTAGCATAAAAATTTGAAGACATCTCACGTAATGTGGAAGTGATGATCCCTCAACATAGCATCAATTAGGGATCTCACAAATCATACATCATTTCAACAATAATGAAAAAAAATCTAAACTTACAAATGGGAAATGATATTGTTACCAGTTCCATAGAGATAGCAAAAAAAGTGACTCGATTTTGAAAAGGGCCAATGTAGAACACACACAATTTTTTTAGAGCATAATTTTTCACAATTTAATTTTTTTCATGTACATTACATTTTAGAATATTAATGGTTTGCATGTTAATTTAAAAAAGTGGTGATTCTGCATCAAAGACCTTTTTTTTACTTTAAATTTTCTAACCTTTGAAATGTAAATAATTATTTTCTAAATTTAACAATTTTTGGCACTTTAAATTTCTTAATGTATTGAGCGTGGATATTGTTTTTAAATACTACATTTTTTTAGACTTTCATATTTTTTATGTCAAATTTTTTGACATAAAAAATTAAAAAATAAAAAATAAAAAAATAATGTCACAACACACACACCACACACATATAGATATATGTCTCTCAAAAAAGAAACAAAAAAATTTGAAAAACTAAAAAAATTAAGTAACTAAAAAGAAAAATTTTAAAAATAATTAACAAAAAAACTACAAAAAAAAAGAAATAAAAAACAACCTAGATTAAAAAAAAAATAGAAAATAAAAAAGCATCAATAAAATCTAAATCTATTGAATCAAATTAAAAACAAAAAATATAACTGAAAAAACAAATACTCAAAAAAAAAAAAAAAAAATAATATTATGATATTATATATTATATATTATATTATATATAAAAAAACCTAAAAAATAGTTTAAAAATTAAAAATATATATATTTTGGATTTAAAAAACAATTAAAACTTTAAAAACAATATATTTACGATTAAAATTTAAAAAAACATATATGCACACAGCTCCCCTACCTAGGGCCGCACTGTCAGGGGTGCTCGAGTAGTGGCTATTCGATTCCAAGAATCGGATAGGCACCCCATGGGCGGTCGGGCAATGATTATCCGAATCCAAGAATTGGACAAAAACTTCTCGGTAGCCCATGAGGGCGCGGCCCTGAGCGGCAGAACTGCACATGCCCCTATTAGTGAGCATGTAGCGGCTATCTGATTCTCAGAATAGGATAACCACTGCCCGACTGTCCGTGGGGGTGGCGATCCGATTCTAAGAATTGGATAGCCACTGCCCAACCACCCGTAGGGGTGGCTATATGATTCTCGGAATTGAATAGCCACTACCGGGGTTACTGTGGGAGTGGCTATCCAATTCTCAGAATCGGATAGTCACCGCCTAGCCACTGGAAGGCCGCCCGTGGATGCGGCTATGTGATTCTTGGAATTAGATAGCCATTGTCGAATCACCCATGCGGGTAGCTATTTGATTGTCGGAATCACATAGCGACCGCCAAGCAGCTCCGTCGCACAGGCCGCGCCCCCACAGGTGGTCGAGTAGTGGCGATCTGATTATGAGAATCGGCTAGCCACCCCACGGTTGGCCAAACGGTGGCCGATAAAATTGTTTTTTTATATAAAAAATAAAAAAATTTAAAATTTTTTTTTAATTTTAAATATTATAATGTAGAAATAATTTTTTAAAATATTTAAATGTTATTTTTAAAAAAAAAAAAAATATTAGCTTTTTAATTTAATGTTTTAATTATATTTTTTAAAATCTAATTTTTAATTAATGTGAAATCTAAATATGAAATATAAATTAAATATTTAAAAATTTTTAATATAAAATTTGATATGCTTCTCTTTTTAAAATAAAAAAAATAATTGTTGTTTTTTCTTAATGTATTTTTTTGGTAATTTAAAATAGTATATAGTTTTTAAAATTTTAAGTTTCTGAGTGTTTGTTTTATTTTTATTAATTTTTTTTAAGCATATTTTGTGTTTTTAGAATTTTTTTTATGTTTTTTTCTTAAGTTTAGAGTTTTCAATTTTTTTGGTAGTTTCTATTATTGTTTAATCTAGTGTTTTAATTTTTTTGTTAATGCTTTTAAATTTCTTATTTTTACTTATTTTTAAGTTTTTTTTAATTTTTTTTTTTTCTTTGTTTTTTCTCATTCTTTTCTTTTTTTTTTATGTGGCTTAAAGATAAAACAAATGTTTTTGTTTTTTGAAAATATTTGTTCATTATTTTTTTTCTTATATTCTCTTAAATTTTAATCTATGTGTTAATTTTTTTTTTTTACATTTTTATGACTCTTTTTTTTTATATGGTTTGCTTTTAATATATATTTTTATTTACTTTTTGCTATTTCAATTTTTAATTTTATGTTTACATTATTCTTTTGAAATTTGAATGGTTTTCGGAGTTATGATAAAATCTTTTACACCATTATTTCAAAATGTTGAAAATTTACCCTACAAAAAAAAGGTGTTATTCTAGCATCAACACTTTTTGTTTTGAGGGAGGTTTTTGCACAATTTTTGCACATAAAAAATTGGTTTTACTGGCATTTTTTAAGAATGTTGAAAATTAATCCTAAAAAACAAATCATCATTCCATATCAAGAATTTTCAGGGTGTTTTTCACATAGTTTTTGCACCAAAAATTCATTTTCACTGCCATTTTTAAAACATGTTCAAAATTGACCCTAAAAAAACCATCGTTCCAGTATACACACTTTTCATTTTTAGCATTGCTTTTCATATTTTTTTTTTGACCAGAGTTCTCGTTTTGAGTTTATAGTTCCCGTTTCAAATTTTCAATTATTGAAAGTAAACAGAACGCAACTGCTTCATGTACCTTTACTCCCGAAGTTGGCTGAAAAATTAAAGGATCAGTTGCAAAAACTAACTACACCACTGAATTTATGGCGTCAAGTGGTGTAAAATCAACTATCCATTCCTTGAATTCCGACACGGTCAAAATCTAGGCCTACAGGAATCTTTTAGATTCCCTATGGTTCTCCAAATATTATGCTCCATGTGTTGACTAAAGATATGCTCCTCAAATGGTAAATCTGATCTCACCATTGAAATCCATGTAGAATTATGAGACTGTTGAGTATGAACTTATTTGCATTATGAATCTAGTGAATTTTAGTATCCAAGGGAATCGAAAGATTCCTCAAGATTCTCTAAAGATACTTTAATGGTCATTTCAATTTTAAGGAAAAGAAGGGATATTGGGAAAATTAATTATGCCACAAATTTTCCCACTTGGTGGCTGGATACCATGTGTCAAGTCTGGGCTAATTTGTAGGATCGTTAAGCCTGCCACTTGTCTAACTTTGACCAAAACTTTGACTAGCTCTATCTCCTGAATCAATGATAAGAGCAATTCAATTTGGTTCTGGTTTGAGAGAAGTATGCCCACTTTTATTTTTTAGCTATTCTAAGTCACCTTGGACTTCTGAATGTGTCTGGAGCCACCTAGACCAGCGTCATTACTTGATTATTAAACAAAATCCATGAGTATTAAAGAAAAGAAAGATTATCAACACACAAGAAACATATAAACACACATCAACACCAAGATTTTAGATGGAAACCCATTATGGGAGAAAACCACCATTTCCATTGTCTATGTCTTCTTATTTTATTATAAAAGAAAATATATTAAAACCTTCTACTAGTGCAATATCTTACAAGTACACAGACACCCACCTACACAAGACTATAACCTTCTCTTGTTCTCTAGCACCCACTAGAAGGGAGCTCCAACCCTGTAATCTAATTTATCGTCCCCTACCTTAAGGGAGCATCTACCACCTACACAAATTTATCAGCTACTACTCGAAGGAATCTTCGACTCCCTTATTGAAGGCTCTAACACTGAGCACCTCTATGGACAATGTTTCATAATATTTCATATTGGATCCACAGGAATTATAATGTATTCACTATTGTTATGAAGAAAAACCATTTATGTATGCATTTCCTCTATATCTCATCTGCATACACTTCTTAGAATATTGAGAATTGAATCACCAATAAATATAGCACTAAAATAATCATTGAATCATAGAGAAATCACAAAATAAATTAAAAATCACCACATTGTAGCATCATCAATAATCAACATTCCATTCTATAACCATTTCAACCTAAAGAACATTGTCAAACACAGATTATCATGATAGAGACATCATCGAAAAACAACAACAAGGATAATTAAACATATCATACTGCGAAACCCTAGTGTATGTACATGACTTCTATAAAACATATCAATGTATGTATGCACTTACATTGCACAAAACCTATATATAAATACGAAAACGCTGAAAATACATTGCAGAATAGATACACAACTACCCAAAAGAAGATCTGCATATGCATGCGGATAGCGTGAGACAAACCTATGTATAGATATGAAAATTTCAATGTAAACATAATCTTGACAATCTGCAACATTCATTATCAACACTACAAACTTTTGAATATTTTTGGATCAAAACATCATTATAACCACATATCTATCATTGTCAGTGTTAGAACAAAATATATTACGGAGCAATGGAACACATAAAATATTGTAGAAATATAAACACAGAAAACGCATAAAACAAGAGAGACACAGATATACGTGGTTCACCCAGTTTGGGCTACATCTACCTCGAACAGCCAGTCCTTCCTTTCTATTACACTGCAAAATGAAGAGACACAACCTACAGCAAATCCGTTGTAATATCCTTTGTTTTCTCTCATAGTCTCACCTCTTCGTTTCTCACTCACGCATAGAATACACATCTATTACACCGCCTCAAATACAATGCCCTCATACAAAGAGAGGGGTTGCATTCTAGGGAAAAAAACCCTAAACTAAACATAAGTTCTACCGTCAGATCATCCGCCTAATGAATGACCCAGATTTACTAGAAATTACTATACTTTTACAAGGAAAATTTACATCTATTTTTAGCTTCGGGGGCACTGCCCCAGAGCCCCCATCGGGGGACTGTTGGCCCCTGAACACCCAATTCGGGGGGGGATCGGCCCCCCCGGACCCCCATGGGGGGGACAAGTCCCCCCCGCACCCCTCGGCGTGGAGGGATGTAAAAACTTATTGGGGTATACATCCGGCTGAAACAAAGACCTCTGAACAATCATGCTCCACACACAACAGTGAGCTAATTATACATTTTCAACATGCAAATCAATCGATCATATATGTCAACACACCTTCACATCTTTTGAATACAAGCCTTCTCCTTGCTCAATGGTACACACCTGTTCTAAATTAGATCACATATGTATATCACATTACTTCCACACACAATAATTTAATCTCCATCTCCTTATATAGCTTTAGCCTTAGCTAATAACTTTGGCCTATCCCTTAGTAATGTCATTAGTATTATTTGATGGGATGAAATAACCATTGTCACATTCATTAATATGGGCCAATACCATGGTAAATAGCCTTGGTATCCAAATTACCAAGGTGAGGTCTTGTATGTGACTTTTATTTACAACATCTACATATGTACATGACCCTCTTGCATAGGATCCACCTATCTCTTCCAAAAGTTTAGATTTAACATTCATCAGTCTTAAAACTATCATTTCTTTGTTCATCACATCTGTAGAATCTATTATAATCATGTTGACATCTTTATTAAGTAGGTTTCCATCACGGACAACACATTAGCCATAATGCCAACTTTCTCCCCCTTTGGACATGATGGCATTCACTCTGGTGTTTGGTCGCCATATTTAAACACATGTAGACACACCTATAAATACCAAGTCTTACTACCAAGCTTCTCCAAGTATTCTTCTCCAAACACCAAGATTCTCTCCCCCTTTGACATCAAGGGCAAAGGGCTCACCAATGTTTAATGAAGGATTTTTTCCCCTTTTTGTAGAGAATATCCCCGTAAACATATGTTGAAACTTTTAAAGATATACAATAAAAGCCCAAGATTTTATGACTAAACCAAATATGACCTTTCCTATCACCAACGACTCATGTTTACATCAATCAGCCAACACAACGGGGTTACATATTTGATCGAACATTACATCAATTTCCCAACATAAAGGGATTACATACATGAATGATAGAATTTTACAATGATTTACAACATGGGTATTTACATGACCTTTACATCAAGAGATAGATGTGAAATTTATAACCAAAACTAAAGACATGAATTATTGAGGTAGCAAGACCATGATAGTCATCAACACCCATCATTCTTAAGCATTATTAACAGTCTGCAGAAATTCAATATCAGAACTAGAAAGACAATAATAACTAATTGAAGCATATCATAAAATCCCGTTGAGTCTGTCCTAATATTTCTTCATCTCATAGAAACATGTGCGACTGTCTATATAAAAGCTTGCATATACATGTGATTTTCCTTCATGTGATCCACATACAAAAAGAAAATTGTTAAACTTTTCATAACAATAGCTCCCCCTAAACATACCATACCTGTTAGAATAATTAGTAGAGTGATGAAGCAGGAATCATTCCTAATTTCTTCCTGAGATATTCAAAGGAATCACATGGAAGTGGCTTTGTAAATATATCTGTAACATGTTCCTCTGAAGGAACATACTCCAATTTGACCTTTTGTTCAAGCACCTCTACTCTCAGAAAATGATATTTACTTGTAATGTGCTTGTCTTTTTAGTGCATGAAAATATTCTTAGAGATACTTATGGCACTAGTATTGTCACAAATAATAGGTAGAGGTTGAGGAAAAGTGACTTGAATGTCTTGTAATGTTTGGATCATCCATAGAAGTTGAGTACAACAAGATCCAACAACGACATATTCTGTGTCACTAGTCGATAAAGAGATGGAGCTTTTTTTTTCTTGTTGAAGCATGAAACTAGGAAGGGTCCCAAATAAAATGCTCCTCCACTAGTACTTTTGCGCTCATCAACATTACTTGCCCAATTTGTATTTGCATAAGAATGAAGTGAACAGTCCTTCTTTTCGTGATACCATAGACCAAAATCTTGAGTACCTTGCAGATACTTGAATATCCTCTTAACTTCTTGAGGATGAATTTCCTTAGGATTTTCTTGAAATCATCTAACAACTCCAACTGCATGCATAATATCGGGTCCTGTAACTATAAGGTACATCACGTTGTGAATCATGGATCTTTATTTTGGTTGATTGACTAAATGGAATCATCATTTCGACTAATATTTCATCTTGTTTCCATTGGTTTGCATAGTGACTTGTGGTATTCCATTGCATATCTCTTTAAAACTATTTTAGGTACTTGGTTTGAGAAAGGAAGATACCATTCTTAGTTTGCTGAACTTGAAGACCAAGGAAATATCTGAGCTCACTAAGTAGAGACATTTCAAATTCTTGCTACATAGTTGAAGCAAATCCTTGACTCATAGATTCTACAATGCTTCCAAATATGATATCATATACATAAACTACTCCTATTAAAAGTTTGTTCTCATCAAATTTGATATATAAATTGCTATCTACATACCCCTTTTTGAACTGTTGTTTCTAAAGATACTTGTCAAGGTGATAACAACATGCACACAGAGCTTATTTTAACCCATACAATGCCTTCTTAAGTTTGCAAACAAAAATTTTATCATTGCCAAGAATGAATCCTTCAGGTTGTTCAATATAAACTTCTTCTTCTAGATCCCCATTTAGAAATTCATATTTAACATCCATTCGACATACTTTAACAATATGAAAGTTGGAAAAAGAAAGAAATATTTTCAATGCTTCAAGTCTAGCTAGAGGAGAAAATGTTTTCTCAAAGTCTATTTGTTCCTATTGGGCATAGTCTTTTCATACAAGTATTTCTTTGTTTTGAATCGCTTCTCCATTTTCATTTATTTTTTTCTTGAACACCGACTTTGTGCTGATTACATTTTTCTCATGATGCCTTTCCACTGATTCCCATTTATGATTATTTTCTATTTGATAAAGTTCTTCACACATATCCTTAAACTAAAGTTAAACTTTTCTTACTTAATTGATACTTTGAGGTTCAAATGTGGATAGTAAGACCAAGTGTCTCGAAGTCCCAAAAAAAAACATTCTAGTTTGTACTCCTTCCTTTTCACCTAGAAATTTAGATTCAACATGATTTTTCTGAACATACCTTGAAGGAATATTTTATGATGTATATTTATTTTCATTTCCTTCTTCTCATGCTTCTCTTTTTCCTTCTCCTACAAATTTTTGATATAAGGAAGTTTACATTATATTGTCTTGTTTTTGACAAGACCAACTCTCTTGGGCTAGAGGAATTGTCTTTGTTTGCATTGAGAATTTACATACTCTAGCGGAGTCACCAATTTTTGGAGTAGGTAAATTCTCAATGCGGATAAAGACAATTCCTCTAGCCCAAGAAAGTGGCTCTAGCCACAAGAAAGACAATGTAATGTAAAGTTCCTTAGATTAGAATTGAATAACAAATCCTACCTCTTATCACACTAAACCTCTTGATGGTGATCTTGCTTCCTTGCTCCAGCTTCCTTTCTTTCCTTTCATTTAAATACCCGAAACAAACATACAAGAAATAATAGCAAATGTGATAGCATAAAATCAAATTCAATCTACTTAAAAGGTCAAGGATTCTTAAGCCATGAAATATAATATGACACCCAATGTAGGAATAAGTCATTGGTTGTATTAATATGAACTTTGGAAGGAAATACAAATGAAAGCTTGACATTGCAGGTATCCTTTTACGTATCCGGGTTCGAGCACCACTGTTAACATCTGATGGTTTTGCGTTTACAATGGAATTTTAAGGCTTTTTCCCCTTAGTTCCAAACCAAACACACTATACACCTATTCTTCCTTCAAAAACACAAACTAGAAGGCTAAAGCTATCAATATCTTGCTGGTTATTCAAGCTTCCAAAAAAGACTAGTTCAACATGGAAAAGGAGGAGTTTATATAGCTTTGAGAGAGGGGATATAGATCCTCTTATGATGGGAGAGGCCTTATCTCTTTGGATTGTACTATTTTAATAGGGGAAAGGAACCCAAACAAACTCTCTTATCTCTATCCAGCCCAACCATTTACCATAGATCCATTCATTAACCTTCTAGACTTGGAAACTTTGAATCCATATCTAAAATCTTTCCAAAAGAGGGTCAGCACAGGTGATGAATGGCTCAGTTTGATGCTAGGCCTAGTTTTAAACTCTGCAAATTAGCATAGGGAAGGAACTAAGCACTAGCACTGGTCTTGAAAACTGATCTTAAAGGAAGATTCTTGGGAAATGATTTAAGAGGGAAATGTTCTTTGGATGAAGAGGGATGTAAAGGCATGCTCTTCATGATGGGAAAGCATATGGGGTTCACTATAGAGGTCCTCCAGGATCAATGAATGGGAAGTACAGGGATAGTGACAAAATGTTGTGTAAATACATGTTGCTCTATTTCTGAAGCCCCTTCTTTCTGCACTGTTTCTACCACCAAAATTATGTTGTTTCTACTTCTCTACTGCTGCCTATGACACTACCGCTGCCATTGTTGCATCTATACTACAACTCCCTCTCAAATGTTGCATCTTCTATGCTACTAGCACTGCCACTGCTAACACTGCATCTGTACTACAACTCAGCTGCTGAGAGGAGCAACAAAAAAACATCCAAAATTAACTAAACTTAATTGTGTTCAGGATAATACTATGAATGTTAGAATCTAACTATTACTAGTCTGTGACCCTCTAAATATTTTGTGCTACTATGGACTTATGCATTGTGCCAACCACATTGCTGCCAACCTTGCTCTGTGCTAACCAGTCTCTGGTCCAAGCTACTGCCTTTGTCCTCCAAACAATCTATTTCATCATCTAGCACTAATTCCATCTTGCTACTACTGAATCTTGGGATGTCGTAGCAAGGAATTGATCCAAGAGGTGGAATCCTCAAGGATCCTTCCCACTTGTAGTCCTCCTGACCACAACTAAATATTGCCCAATCTCCCTCCAGGAGATGTGTGGGAACTCATGGAAGAATCATACTCATCTATCTTCATGGCCGCAACCTTTGGATCATGCTTCTTGTCCTTATCCTTTTTCTTTAAAGGACACTAAGATGCAAAGTGACCCATCTTTCCACATTTGAAACATTTTACCTTCGAAATATCCTTCTTCTACTTCTGCTTCTTCGATGTTAGAGCTACATTTTCCTCCTCCTCCTTCTTCTTTGTGCCACTCACATTGTTGCCATTGAGGTTGACCTTCACTAGGTCCCTCCTTAACTCCTCCTATTGAAGAGTCACCCACATCTCCTCCCTTGAAGGTAGTATTTCCATACCCAATATGCTTTGGATGAAGACTTTCCATTCATCCAAGACTCCATTCATGGTTATCCTGACGATCATGGTTGACTAAGGAGTGGACCCCACTGTACAAAGATAGTATCTGTTGTCATGAGGACGTTAAATATAGAGGTTCACCCCTTCTACTTTCTACAACAAGGACTAATTCAAATTTTGATCTAAATAAATCTTCTAATGTTCGGAAGAGCCTTCATATAGATACGACAATGCTTCCCACATCTCCCAGGTTGTATCCTTTCGCTGCAAGTGTGATACCACATGATCTCAAAATCCATCGAGAATGAGAATCTTTTCCTTCCCCTGCTCGGCCTTGTACTTCTTCTTTTGATCGTTGTTAGTAGTAAAACCTACAACATTTTTGATGTAGGCCTCGAGATCATACTCCTCTAGAACAACTAATTTTATAGTCTTCCATATGACATAGTTGGAAGCACCTTCTATCCTATCCTAGTCTCTGAGTCCATGCAATGCCATCTCACTCAACAGTCGAACTGACTCCTCTAGTCACTAGTTAGCACTGCTCAGTTGCTCAACAGGTTATAAATTTGAACTTTCTAGCAAATTTCTCTAAGGATAAAAGTCCCTTTCTATGCGTCTTCATTCTTTTCCAGCAGATTTCTGCCCCAAAAAAACCTGCACACTTTAAGTACTGCGCTGAGCCTATGTGTCACTCTCTCTACCTCTGCAAACTCACAAACTAGAAATCACAGCTCTCTGTTGTCTTACTCAAACAGAGATTTCCCTGGATATGCTTCTCGGCATATACTTTGCCTTCACTTCAAAGGGATTCGAATTGCTTCCAAGTGTAGCTTTTGGCCTCACTACTCAGTATTGGATCTCATCTTCCTTGTTTGAAAATCAATTCTCTAATATAATGTGAAAATTCCTACACTGAAGGAACCCCTACTGCAGCAAATCTGAATCTAGTTCACCTACTTTATTTTAAATTACATTCATTAAGTTATTCTTCTAAATACTGGATCAAATTACTTCTCCAGGGTACACTAATTTAATATTTCATCTCATGAAACAGAAAACAGAGAACAAGATACATATGACACACTTATTTTTGGACACAAAAGTCCTTGGAAAAACCCAATGCAAGAAAAATAGTGCAACATCTCTGCATATAAATATAGGATTCTCATCCAGTAACCCTTTATAGATAAAAATAATGAGGGAAACATTGAGTGAGTTTTACTTCACTTCACCTAACAAAATTCTAGCTGATCCGGCAACAAGACTAGATAACCCTGTCTAATTCTACGTTGGCCTTGCATCAACTATATTGATTGTTCCGGCAGTTCTAACTTCTTTGTGATAGGAATATTTCCCTTATTCGTTGGTCCCTATGGCTCTAGATTCAGGCTATGCGCACCTAGATTGGCCCAGCATCAACTCTCCCATCTACTACGCCTCCTCTCTGTAATCTCTCTTAGCCTCTTTGTCAGTATTCTCTAGAAAGTCCTTCTCCTAGATTTCCTCTACCACTCTGCTTCAAAATGATCACTTAGTTCAAATTTCTTAACTCCTAGCACCATAAATCAAAATCTATATTAATTGATTCTCTCTGTGTGTGTTTCCAAATGAACCCCAAGCCTTCATATTATACTTTTCCTGTTGTGGTCGAGATTAAGATTCTAATCAACAACTAAGATTAGAACATGACTTGATTTTCCTTCTAGATCATTCTCACCGATATTTTTATTAATACCCATTAATATTTTAATTTCCCTAAGTTTAGACTTAGGAACTCCATTAAAAATATTAATTATTTTAATAAATTACAATCTTGGTGGAATTTCACAAAATGGTTTTTGGGTTCCTTAGAACTCATGTTCCTTAGCCTCTCCACGAATTTTGAAGACTAGAATGCTTTCGATGCTACCAAAAAACTAACAATAAGTAGGTGACATAAAATCAACCTTTTAGTGACATGTAATAATATAAAACTAGTCATATACTCATGATGATGATTTCCAAAAAATTAATCATCAAGATCCTCATAACAACCTTCTTATCCTCATGATTAACATCAAGAAAATCTAACAAGAACATGGAATGCAAGTGTAAGAGACACACATGGAACTGACATGCATGCATCGCCAACACACACTTCCATTCCAGTTCGAGAGTTGAACCATGCTTTGATACCACTTTGTAACACCCTCCTCCCACATCCACACATGTAACCATGCGAACCAGGGGAAACCTGAGACGAGAGGCTACTATGACCAGATTTGACCTCCAATGTGACCTTAAGGAAGTGGAATCGTCAAAAACATCACACACAATCATCCAACATCATCAACCATAACCTTTAGGAGACAAGTCAACCACTCAAACAACTTGTCCCTCCATTCCACTAATGTTCTAGATCTCCTAGGCCATAGTCGTTGTTAAGCAAGTACTCCCTTCTACGAATAGAATTTATCCCCTCTATCCCATTATGTGTGTCTAGTAACAAACATGACAAAACAAGTAAACTTCCCTAACCTAGATCACAATGACAAATGAGAAAGCGATATGGCCTACCTCTCTCCTATGTGCTCGACCTTTGATGATGATCTCGATCCCTTAGCTCCCAGGCTTAGTCCTCGTTATTTCTCACATCTAAATACCTACAAGAAAGATCAAAATACAACAACAAGAGATATCATAATATATGTATTCCTATATAAGCTATACAACATATCAAGAAGTGTGGTACTAAGAAAACCATCATAGACAAGCTTCTGGGAAGTAAAACATGCTTTGTATTAATGATTAAATTAGATAGGGAAGCATACAATTGGTGCCTTTATTTTCAAGGCCTCCTTTAGGATAGTTCCAAGTCCAAGCTGAACATAAGAAGCTCTCCTTTCCTCTCTCGACATATGGCTGCATCTAAGAAGAATGGAGTAGAAGAATGACACCCAATAATGACCAACCCATTGGGGAAACTGAAGAATCTTTTTGTAGTGAGGTAGAGGGAGTTAGAGAAACGCCAAAGGGGGAAGAAGGTCCTTATCCCAAAGGTAGGATCAAGCGCTCTAAATGGGAGTACTCGACCATATTTTCATCGAACAACTACTAGCTCATCGCTCTCAAGGCTTCTAATAAGATAAGATCTTGCTCCATTTTTGGAGAGACTACCTCAAGAGGACCAACATGGATTTTCCTATCAAAATTCACACTGCTAATGCTAGTCACTAGTTGGAAAAAAGGTTACCAGCACAGGTTTTCCTACTAAAAGTAGCATCAGTCTTGCAAATTACGATTTTTCACATGTTTTTCCAAAATTGCTTCAAGGCATTAGTTCTCCATCTCTTCAGGGATGTATTGAGCATATAATTCACAGTGAATGATTTTATGCAACTTTTGTTGCTTTACGACATTTGTGATGACAGTGGCACAAAGGATGACACTTCAGGTATAGAGTTGGGAATGTGGCAAAATATTGTGTAATAAATGCCCCTAAAGCATGAAAGCAGAACATGAAGTGATGGTTAAAGTGCTTTATCAGTTAAGCTAAGGAGCTTGGAATACCACTTCCAGGAGAACTGTAAATCAAACAGGATACAATATATGACATCTTTGATATATACATATGCCTCATAATATATCTGAATAGGGATGAAAATAAAATACATGGATCGACGGTATGGACATAACCATCTATCTAAAAAGGATCATGTCTATGGATCCACAATATGGACTCAACCATTCATATGAAAAGGATCATGTCTAAGGAACAATGTCATAGAAGCATCTTCAATTCAACGCTATCTTCTTGAAGGCTTTGGTTGATCTCCTCATTCAAAGGATTATGAAGGCGACGAATGTTCACTGGAAGGTGTAGATGGAGCCTCATTCGCTACCCTTTATTTCTCTTATTCCTCATAATCTTCATACATTATTTCCGCCATTTTGGAAATCCTAAGGAATACCTCATACATCTGTTTGTCATCCTCCATTGATGCACATTCAGTCATTCATGCTCGCAATTCACATCAGCAAGAAGACCGCTCTCGTACCAAACTTGATAGGGGTTTCTACAACTAAAAAGTCCTCCAAGACCATTTACTTCTATGATTTTTTTAGAATTTCATTTAAAATAGCATAAATAACAACATGTGTATGCTTAAACAATAGGAAACATGACAATGATCAACATTTCATGAACGTGATACATTTGATAATGGAGTTCATCCTGTTTGGGCTACATCTCCAGTGCTAGTTTCAAGATGCTGTAGGTTGCTTCATATAATGTTGTAAGCGATGATGATGTACATGGACAACTCTTTTTCATATCAATGTCATAGTCCCTCCATAAGAGTGGATTTCCTTTGCACGAGACGCTCCCCTTATATGAGTTCTCACTCAAGAAGGCTTCCTCTTAGGATGACAACTAACATGATCTCACACAATGTGCCAATGACTAACCCTTCAACATAGATACACATGGATCTCAAGCATAATACATAGCATGAAAAGCTAAAGACATCTCACATAATGTGGCAATGATGATCCCTCAACATATCATCAAATATGGATCTCACAAATAATACAACATCTCAGTAATATTCAAAGTAAACAGAACACAACTGCTTCATGTACCTTCACTTCTAAAGTTGGCTGAAAAATGAAATTCTCAGTTGGAAAAACTAACTACACCACTAAATTTATGGCGTCTAGCAGTGTAAAATCGACTATCCATTCGTCGAATTCCAACACCATCAAAATATGGGCTTACAGGAATCTTTTAGATTCCCCATGATTCTCCAAAGATTCTGCTCTGTGAGCTAATTGAAGATATGCTCCTAAAATGGTAAATATGATGTCACCATTGATATCCTTGCATAATTACGATACTTTTGAGTATGAAATTAGTTTTGTTCTGAATCTGGCGAATTTCAACGTCCAAGGGAATCGAAATATTCCTCAAGATACTCTAAAGATTATCTTCTACAAGGTGTTTGTAAATCTACTACTCCAATGATGAATCTGACTTCACTATCGCATTCCCTACGAAAATCTGATAAAAATGACTATAAACTTGATATTATTATGACAAAATGAATTTTAACCTCCGAGGGAATCTCCAAGATTACTTAAAACAAATCTGCATGAGAATATTCTTGAGAATAATCTGTTGGAATATTATTCGAACCTACCTCGATTTATGTGCCCAAGGTGGACTTGTTTGCGATGCCACACGTTTCTCGTGCGCCTCTGGTATGTTGGTTATCACTCCTAGTGAATGAGAAAACACATTCTCTATATTGTTGAAGGGTGGATAATTTTTGAAGAGTTGGCCATTGGGGAAGTGGTTAGTATGGAGGTCGGTTACCCATGTGTCAGGAGATCAAATCTCGACCCTTCCAAACTCGGTGTGCATAATATTTTTGGTGCGTCTGATAGTTGATGCATTTAATTAAATGGAAAACAGTTTGTGTTGTTTGCACATTTTATGGGGTTGCCCGTTGGGAGAATTAAGTAGGCCACAATTTCACTCACTCGGTGGATGGATTCCATGGGTTAGGTCTGGTCTGATTTGTAGGATCATTAAGCCATCCACATCACCAAGCTTGACCAAAACCTTGACTAGCTCTATTTCCCTCATATGAACTTGGATTTCCTTGTCGTTCACACCATTGGAATCAGGGAGACGAGCTCTTTAATCTGGTTCTTCTTTGAGAAAAACATGAACACTTTTATTTTTGATCTATTCTAAGTCATCTTGTACTTGTGAGTGTGTCTCAAGCCACCTGGATCATTCCTCCCCATTGAAGAGCTTTTGGTCCTCCAAAATCACGAACACAATCTACAAATTTCATGTTCATTTTTTGCACTGCACCAAAACTGTTCTGTAGGTCACCCTTCCTTCACCTTCACCTTTTTTCTTTGGAGCCATAAGAAATGAGTTGACACCTACATCCTCTACAAACCTATAGTAAAATATTTTATAAATTACATGCTCTATTTAATGGCCAACTATGACCAAAGATTCCATACTTGTCATGCGTTGATAACACATAATTTGTGGTCAAGTTTACATCAAAATGGAAATCAATACCCCAACTATCAATACAAGTCCAAACCATCATTGCTTATTCAAAAAATGATGGAAAACACATAATCACTTTTACAATCTAAATTGCAACAAATGATTTACAAAAATACGACCATGACAAGCTAACACATATAGGAAAAACAATCTCTCAGTTATCAAATTGAATGGGTCATCTCCCTGTGGTGGATTCGGTTCTCAAACAAAATTTCAACTGGCTCATGCATCGGTGCTTTTTCCTTATGATGTTTCTCTCGATGGAGCCTACAACAGGTCGCCCTTTGGTTACCACCTCTGGTGCAATAACTAAAATAAGTCCTCTTCCTCTAGATTTTCTTAACATGCTTCTTTCCCTACTGTGTAGAAGGCCATGCACACCTCATCTTCTTTCTTGTTTCCATTCTCTTCCATCACTCAACAATCACATGGTTATGTAAACCACAAAAAGTGCATGTTTTATATGCCATGATTCATGTTCATCATTAACAACATGATTGTAATTGAAATTAACTCTAGAATACTAAGACTTGTTATACCTTTCCTGGTTGCGTCCGGTGCCATTATGGCAATGAGAGCTTTCCTCAACTCTTCCTCTATAATGTTCATTCCCATGGGATGATGGTGATGTGCTCCCATCATTCTCTTTCCTCGATGGTTTCAACAATGTCTCAAAATCTTTTGACACCTTTGAGCTCTCTCCTTCAGTGTATTCCAAACCTGCGAATCGAGGTCTATACACAACCTCCAATTGATGAGTCATGCCTTGGTCATTAACACCAAGTACTCCTCCTTTGTACCCCATCTTGGTAAGGAGTCTCATGCCAGTTCATGTAATCGGCATCTTCAAATTTCCAATAGAAATAAGATCATGGAAGATGAAAATGAAGAACAACCAACGTTGGTTACCTTAATTGTTGATTTTGAAACAAATGATGGGGGACTCTCTAAACCATCATTGTTCTTCAACTTATCCTAGGACTCTTCCATGGCTTGTAGTTGAAGCTGCATTCTCTTCTTTTCCTCTTTCTCTTCTTGTCAAAGCCTCCTTAATTATGTATGCTCTACTTGAAGACTCTAGTTTTCCTCTTTCACTTCTCCTGTAAACATCTTCAATTCAACATTATCTTATTGAATGCTATGGTTGATTTCCACATTCGAAGAATGAGAAGATGATGAATGTGATGCATGTTCACTGGAAGGTGTGGATGGAACATCATTCTCTACCGTTTATGTCTCTCATTCCTCATAAGATTCATACATTATGTTCAACATTTTGGACATCCTAAGAAAGGCCTCATACATTTCTTTTTCATCCTCCGTTTCTGCATCATCAATCATTCACACTTGCAATTCACATCAATGAGAAGAATGCTTTGATACAAAACTTGATGGAGGTTTTTTTAGCTAACAAAATTCTCCAAGAACTTTTACTTCTATGATGTTGTTTGTTAGGCCCCTATACTACTAGTGTAACCCCTTATTATTATAAGTACAACCCCCTTATTATCTTGATGTACCCATGTAGTGCCCATATTGTTACTATTGTTCCCCATAGAAGCCAACTATTGTTATTATTGTGGCTTTATGTTATTATTGTTAGGTTGGCTGGGTTATATTGTGGCTCCTTAGACTCCTATATATAGAAAGGAGGTTTTGTCATTTGTATCATCCAAGAATTGTTCATTTATGTAATGTAAAGGAGGTTACTCCCTCGAAGAGGCAGAATTCTAAGGCGTTGATCTATCTTTTCTATCTTTTCTTGAGCTGGTTTCATAACATTTGGTATCAAAGCTTTGGATTCTAGGGTTTCGCTGCTCAAAATAGGTCTTCGTGGCCTTTTAGCTATAATTTTTTTCTGTGATGTTTCAGAAGCTAAAAAAAAACCCATTTGAGAAGACATCGCACTGAATCTCAAGTCCTGAATTTCAGAGCTTTGCACGGTATATTTTCGTCGATATGAACTGAGGAAGTTGGTCCTTTTGTAGAATCCTAAATTACATTCAAAACAGGTGACCTGGGGAAAATCGTCATAACTTTCTCTCTGAGCATTAAATTGAAATTTCGTAAGAAGTTATAGAATGTGGATGGAATGTGGTTTCTTATATATATATTTGAGAGCCAAAGGTCAAAACCGGGACACGTGGCACATCGTACAAGTTCGCTCTACTGAATTAGTCTACAATCAGGTCACTGTGGTAGATTTGGCATAACTCTTCACTGGAGAATCCAACTGGGGTCAGACCGGTGGCATTGGAAAGAGGACATAGAGGGCTACCGCAGGTCGTAATTTCATAACTGGATGATCCGAAATTACAGAGATACATCAGAGGCAATATCGAGCTCCTACAAAGTGAAAAAAGGTGTGTATATTTTTTAAATGTTTACTTAAGCTTGGTTTGAAAATTTATTTTGAAGTAATTAAATGGGCATAGTGAAGCATTATTATCGGTAATTGATGCCCCAAAGAAAGAAAATGGAAACACCTAGTAGGCGACTTCAAAGCTCTAGCATGACTCATGAAGAAGAGGAAGAAATTCAACATGATATATCAAAATTACGAGACCAAGTGCAACATGTTTCACTTGCACAAAAAGGAACAGAATCTAAGATGGATTGTTTAAAGAAAGTTGGAGAAGCTAAGATGAATGACATGGAAGCTAAGATGGATGATTTGAAGATCGATTTGAAGACAAACATGGATGAATTGAAGATAAATATGAATAAGTTGCTACAAGAAAGGGTCACTAAGGGTGAAAGGGTATTAAAGGAAACTCATGATGAGAACAAAAGAAATGTTAATCATGATTCCATAGACTCTAATGTTGGATCAAAGACCCACCATATTCCAAAAATCAATATGATGAATTTTGATGGCAAGGATCCCGCAACATGGATATTACAGATGGAGCAATTTTTTGATCTCAATAATGTGCAAAACACACAAAAGGTATGTATGACAACTTTATATTTGGAACCAAATCAGTTTGTATGGTATCAGTGGCTTTTCTCTCGTAAATAATTTATCACTTAGGCAATTTTTATGGAAGAATTGATAGCACATTATGAGGATACAAAAAGCAACAATTGTTTTAGCCAATTGATAAGTCTCAAACAAAAGGGTTCAATATTGGAGCACATTGAGGAGTTCCAAAAATTGAACATAAGGGTAAAAGATATTCCAGAGGAGCATAGGATTGATGCCTTCATAGGGTCTTTAAAGGATAATATCCAACATGATGTTCGCCTTTCAGAACCTGATTCATTAGAGAAGGCATTCAGGTTAGCAAGAAAAATGGAAAGCAAAATTATGGCAACCAGGAAGCATACTACTCACATCTATAAAGATTGAAGTGTTGTTTCCACTAGTATTCCACAACCTATAAGGTTGACACCACAAAAATTGGAAGAAAAAAGAGCAAAAGGGCTTTGTTACAGTTGTGATAGCAAATACACTAAAGGTCATAAGTGTGCTGAGAAGAAATTATTCTACATAGATTGTGAAGAGGAAGAAGGAAAGGAGCAAGAAAGGTCAAAAGAAGAGGATATACTCCAAGAACAAAGCCTAGATGAAGAACAAGTGAATCCAACCATATCTTGTAATGCATTGGCGGGAATTACCACTCCTCAAACCATCAAGATAGAAGGACAAATCAAGAAGAAAAAAGTAATAGTGTTGATTGATTCAGGAAGTACTCACAATTTTATTCTTTGTAAGGTAGCAAAAGAACTGAATTTCTTCTTATATCCAGCACCAGATTGTCAAGTGATGGTTGCAAATGGAGGAACAGTAAATTTCTCTCGAAAGTTCCATAATATCAAGCTATCCATTGGCGAATATGTATTGACTAGCCCAATGCTTTCCATTCCAATGGGAGGTGCTGATGTTTTATTAGGAGTCCAATGGCTACAACCCTTGGGTATAATAACTTTTAATTTTCAAGAAATTTTCATGAAATTTTCTATGGAAGGAAAGGAAGTTGTATTAAGGGGTATTGCAGGTAAACCGAGAAAGATAATCAGCTCTAATGGTATGAAAAGGCTTCTAAAAAAGGAACGAAAAGGTGTAATTGCACAATTATGTTCGCTAGATGTTTCCATATTGGAATCATCTATTTCTCCAGATCTTCAAATATTCTTGGACAATCATTCCAAGGTATTTGAGACTCCCGAAGGTCTCCAACCTATTCGTGATCATGATCATGCTATTCATCTGATTCTAGGAAGTGTTCCTCCAAACGTCAGTCCGTATAGATATCCCTATGCCCAAAAGAGTGAAATTGAACGTCCGATTGCAGAAATGCTAGAGGCTGGTATAATTCAACCGAGTCAAAGTTCTTTCTCTGCTCTAGTAGTATTGATGCACAAGAAGGATGGATCATGGTGTATGTGTCTGTATTATAGGGAGCTCAACAAGCTCACTATTAAAGATAAGTTTCCCATTCCTATCATTGATGAATTACTGGATGAATTGCATGGATCAATTTACTTCACCAAGTTGGATCTTCGTTTAAGATATCATCAAATCAGAATGAAGACTAAAGAAATTCTGAAAACATCATTTAGAACTCATGGGGATCATTATGAATTTTTTGTCATGCCTTTTGGCCTTACCAATGCACCCTCAACATTTCAAGGTTTGATGAATGCAATTTTCAAGCCATTCCTTAGAAAATTTGTGTTAGCATTCTTTGATGATATACTAATCTACAGAAAGTCTTGGAAGGATCATGTTGAACATGTTGGCAGGGTGCTACAACTATTGGAGGAAAAACAATTATATGCAAAAAGATCCAAATGTTTCTTTAGAGTACAAGAGGTGGAATATCTGGGTCCTATTGTATCTCATGAAGGAGTTAAGGTAGACCCTAGCAAACCTAAAGCCATTAAGGAATGGAGAATCCTCACATCCATAAACCATCTGCGAGGATTGCTCGGGTTGACAGGGTATTATCGCAAGTTTGTTAAGAAATATGGGAGAATAACAGCACCTCTAACAACACTATTGAAGAAAGATGCATTTTCATGGACTCAAGAAGGAACAAAGGCCTTCAAACATCTTAAAGAGGCAATGTGCCAAGCACCTGTCTTAGCTACACTGGACTTCACAAAAACCTTTATTTTGGAATGCGATGCTTCAGGAAATGGAATTGGTGTTGCTTTAATGCAAGATGAAAGACCCGTTGCTTTTGAAAGTCGTCCAATCAAGGGACAGTCTTTACACAAAGCTATTTATGAGAATAAAATGTTGGAAATACTCAATGCACTTAAGAAATGGCGACCCTACCTAATGGGAAGACACTTCAAGGTAAAAACGGATCATGATAGCCTTAAATACTTTCTAGAACAAATATTATCCTCTGAAGAGCAACAAAAGTGGGTCACAAAGACGATGGGTTATGAATTTGAAATCATCTACAAAAAAGGGAAGCAAAATGTGGTGGCGGATGCACTCCGAAGAAAGGATGAGCATGTGGAAGCATTGTTCTCTGCTATTTCTATTATCCAACTAGATTGGATAAACGAAGCAAGGGATGAATGGAAGAAGGATGAAAAAGTATGGCCACTTATTCAAAAGTTGCAAAAGATCCCAATTCAAACAATATTACCAGAAATGAAAGAGGAAGGAAAAATCATATTGGAACCTAGAGCAGTCACAGAAACAAGAACCTGACAGCTACAAAATCAATCAATTTCAGAGTATCTCATCAAGTGGAAGAACTTACCCGCTGAAGATTCCACATCGAGGATAATAGTTTATACAGAAAAAGCAAAGAACTACCCAAGCGTTGAGGACAAACTTTTTGAAGGAGAAGGATGTTAAGCCCTATACACTAGTGTAACCCCTATTATATAGTAAAACCCCCTTATAATTGATGTACCATGCAGTGCCCATATTGTTACTATTGTGCCCCATAGAAGCCCATATTTTATTAAGTGGCTTATATATTATTGTTAGGTCGGATGGGTTAATTGTGGCTCCTTAGACTCTATATCATATAAAGGAGGTTTTTTCATTGTTCACCCAATAATTGTTCATTATGTAATTAAAGGAAGGTTGCCCCCTCGAAGAGGCTGAATTCTAAGGCGTTGATCTATCTTTTCTATCTTTTCTTGAGCTGGTTTCATAACATTTTAGAATTGCATTTAAAAGAGCATAAAGAAAAACATGTGCATGCTTAAACAAGAGGAAACATGACAACGATCAACAGATCATGAATATGATACATTTGATAATAGAGTTCACTCAGTGTGGGTTACCTCATCAAGCCCGGTGTCAAGATAGTGTAGGTCAGTTCATAAAATTTTGTAAGAGATGATGATGTACATTGACAAATCTTTGTCATAGAAAGGTCATATGGCCTCCATAAGAGTGGCTTGTCTTTCCATGAGACATTCCTCTTACAAGAATTCTCACTCAAGAAGGCTTCCTCTCAACATGACAAACTAACATGATCTCACACAATGTGGCAATGAGTATCCATTCAACATAGTTACACAATGAACTCAAGAATGATACGTAGCATAAAAATTAAAGACATCTCACATAATATGCAATTGATGATCCCTCAACATAACATCAAACAGGGATCTCAAAAATCATACATCATCTCAACAATAAAGAAAGTAAATACAACAAAGCTACTTCATGTACCTTTACTTTCGAATTTGGCCCAAAAATTAAAGGCTCAGTTGTAAAAACTAACTACACCATTAAATTTCTAGCATTGAGTGGTGTAAAATCAACTATGCATTCATCGAATTCCGAGACTGTCAAAATATGGGCCTACATGAATCTTTTAGATTCCCCATGATTCTCCAAAGGTTTTGCTCCATGGAATGACTGAAGATATGCTCCTCAAATAGTAAATCTATTCTCACCATTGAGATCGTTGAAAAATTCTAAGGCTATTGAGAATAAACTTGGCTACATTTTGAATCTAGGGAATGTTAGCATTCAAGGGAATCACAAGATTCTTCATCATTCTCTAAAGATACTTTAATGGTAATTTTCAGTTTTAAGGAAAATAAGGGATATTAGGAAGATTAATTAAGCCATAATTTTTCCCGCTCAGTAGCTGATTTTGTGTCTAAATTCTAGGCTAATTTGTAGGATCATTAAGCCTGCCACTTGGCCAAGTTTGACCAAAACTTCGACTAGCTCTATTTCCCTCATAGAAACCCAGATTTGAGTTTTTCTCATACCATTGGAATCAGGGATATGAGAAATTTGATCTCATTCTAGTTTAAGAGAAATATGACCACTTTGATTTTTTAGCTATGCTAAGACATCTTGGACTTCTGAGTGTGTTTGGAGCCACCTGGATGGGCATCATTGCTTCATTATTAAACAAAATCCATCAGCAGTAAAGAGAAGATATATCATCAACACACATCAACACCAACATTTTAGATGGAAACCCAATATGGGAGAAAACCACCATTTCCATCATCTATGTCTTCTTCTTTTATTATAAAAGAAAATATATTAAAATCTTGTACTGGCGCAGTCTCTTACCAGTACGTAGACACCTACCTACAGATTGATATAACCTTCTCTCATTCTCCAGCACCCACTAGAAGGGAGCTCCAACCACCCAATCTCATTTATCGTCCCCTACCATAAGGGGGGATCTACCACCTACGCATATTTACCAGCTACAACTTGAAGTAATCTCCTACAACATTATTGAAGGCTCTAACCCTCAGCACCTCAGTGGACCATGTTTCATAATATTTCGTATTGGATCCACCTAAATTAGAATGTATTTGCTAATGTTTTGAAGAACACCCATGTATGTATACATTTCCCATATATCACACTTGCATACACTTCTTAGAACACTGAGCATTGAATCATCAATAACTATAGCACTGAAGCAATCATTGAATCATACAAAGATTACTAAAACAATTAAAAATAACCACATTGTAGCATCATTACTAATGAACATTCTATTCCATAACCAATTCGATTTAAACAACACTGCCAAACACATTATCATGATAGATACATCATCGACAAACAACAAAAATCATAATAGAACATATTATACTGTGAAACTTGAGTCTATGTACATGACTTCCATAAAACATATCAATGTATGTATGCACTTACATTGCACAAAACCCACATATAGATATGAGCACACTAAAAATACTTCGCAAAATACAAACATGACTACCCAGAAGAAGATCCGCATATGCATGCAGATAGCCTGAGACAATCTTGCGTACATATATGAAAACTTTCATTGTAGACATAATCTTCACACTCTATAGCCTTCCTTATTAACATTACAAACTTTTGAATATTTCTAGATCAAATCATCATTATAACCACATATCTATCATTATCAGCTAATTATACATTTTCAACATGAAAATCAATCGAGCATATATGTCAACACATATTCAGATCTTTCAAATATGAGTCCTCTCCTTGTTGCCTGGTACACACCTATTCCAAATTAGATCACACATGTATAACACATTACTTCGACACACAACACTTTGATCTCCATCTCCTTATATAGATTTAGCCTTAGCTAATACCTTAGGCAAATCCATTAGTAGTGACATTAGTATTCTTTAATGGGATCAAATAACCATTGTCCACAAATTACTATTGGCCAATACCATGGTAAATAGCCTTGGTAGCCAAATTACCATGGTGAGATCTTGTACACAACTTTTATTCATAATATCTGCATATGTACATGACTCTCCTACATAGGATCCACATATACTTTCCCAAAGTTCATATTTAACATTCATAGGTGTTAAAACTATCATTACTTTGTTCATCACATCTGTAGAATCTGTTCTAATCATGTTGAAATCTTTATTACGTAGGTTTCCATCAAGGACAACACATTAGCCATAATGCCAACTTTCTCCCCCTTTTGACTTGATGGCAAGTACTTTCGTGTTTGGTCACCATATGTAAGCACACCTATAAATACCAAGACTTATTACCAAGTTTCTCCAAGTATTCTTCTCCAAACACCAAGCTTATCTCCCCCTTTGACATCAAGTGCATAGGGCTGACCAATGTTGAATGAACGGTTGTTTCCCCTTTTTGTATAGAATATCACTCTAGGGACGATCTTTTGAAACTACATATTGATCATACTCCCCCTAAGCATATGTTTAAACTTCTAAATATATAAAATAAAAACACAAGGCTTTATGACTCAACCAAATATGGCCTTTCCTATCACCAATGACTCATGTTTACATCAATCACCCAACACAACAGGGATACATATTTGATCCAACATTACATACATTTCCCAACATAATGGGATTACATATATGAATGATAGAATTTTACAATGATTTCCAATATGGGTATTTACATGACCTTTATATCAAAAGACAGATATAACATTTATAACCAAAACTAGAGACCTCAATTAGTGAGGTAGAAATACCATGATAGTCATCAACACCCATCATTCTTAAGCATTATTAACAGTCTGTAAAAATTCAATATCAGAAGAAGAAAGACAATAATAACTAATTGAATCACATCATAAAATCCTCCGAGTCTGTCACAATGTTTCTTCATCTCATAGAAACATGTGCATGTGTCTATATAAAAACTCGCATATCCATGCAATTGTCCTTCATGCGATCTGCATACAGAAAGAAAAATGTTAAATTTTTCATCACAACAGCTCCCTGTGGTGAAGTAAAATTATAAGCGTAGACACAAACAAATTCCTCTAGCTCGATAATGGGTATCTCCACAACAAATACATTCTATGGAAAATTTCTTTAGGTTACAACAAATCAAGATGGCCTACCTCTTAGTCTACTTATACTGCTTGATGATTTCCTTGATTGCTCGCTCTAGCTATCTCTCGCTTCCTTCTTCGAGCACATGAAAAAGGTAAACAACAACACACGACAAACATAATAATAGAAAAAATGTAACTCAACCTACTTAACAAGTCAAGAAAAATTAAGCCATGAATATGTCATATTACAAGACATGTAAGAAATCAATTGATAGTTTCATATATTAATATCAAAGAGAGATTACAACCATTTGTCTTGACGTTGCAGTCCTCCTCTGACAGGACCATATTCTCACACACTTCTGCTAGCATTCCATGATGGCGTCAATCAACAATAGCTTTAAGGCTCCTCCCTTTAGGCTTCACTCCAAACAAAATCACACTTCTCCCTCACACAACTAGAGAGCTACAACCCGTAATATCTTGTTGTCTACTCCAAACCAAAATAGCATTGCCACACCAATATCAACACTCAGCCAAATACTAGCTTCTGCTTGGGAAGACGGGATGTTTATATAGGAAAAATAGATGGGACATGGATCCTCTTCTCATGGGAGAAGGTCTTATCCCTTGAAGTAGTTCCATCATTATAGGGGAAAGAATCCCAAACTATCATCCTCGACCCCATCCGGCCAAACAACTTACCAGACTTTTGTTACGAAGCTTCTAGAGTTGGAAGCATCAGCTCCTAATTTAATAAACTTTCCATGACATGACCGGCATGACTAGAACACAACTTAGTTTCTTTGGTCAGCATGAGGGATAGTTCTAATCTTTGCACATTAGCACAGGGGAGACAAAGTTCATTAGCCCCACTCATGTAAATTGGGAAAAACAAAAATTTCAAGGGAAGTGGTTGCAAAAGGGGATTTATCTGCAGATGAAGAGCCAAACAATGGGAGTTTCTTCATGAGGGTAAACCATGTGGGGTTCACTATAGAGGTCCTCCAGGATCAAGGAATGGGGAGTACAGGGACAGTGAAAAAATTTTGTGTAATAGATGGCCACTGAAGCATGAAGGCCGAACTAGAGTGAGGGATGAAATTCTTTATAAATTAGTGTTGGGAAGCATAGTCTACCATCGGAAAAATTGTAAGCAAGTAAAGATACATATAAATAGATTGAGATATTTTTCAAATGATACATGAATCATCACATGGATGCATCCATCTAGAGAGTGATCATGTAAATGGATATAGGTATGGGTGCAGCCATCTCTCAAAGAGGATCATAAAGAAACCAACATATGGTCACAACCACCCAATAATGAGAAGGATCACATAGGATAACTCATGGTCTAGTCGTAGCCAGCCATGTGAGAGAGACATGTATATCAACATAACCATTTCACATCACTTTGCAACATGGACTTTTGTGATCTGAGTCCAGGGTCTTGCACTCCAACACGACCCGATCAAAGTACAAATTCTAATATGTGAAAAGATGTGTTGAGGTCGAACATGCTATAAGGTCGAATGATTACTAGTCAATGATGTAAACTGTTAACAAGGACACGAGAAACCACCAATAATGACAATGGTTCTCAAGGTACTATCATTACAATACACGGAATGTGAATAGAGGAACTGAAGTCAAACACCCGTGAAATCACTTGATCGAAAGCCAATGATGTGAGCTTGTTGTCGATTGTGAATAACTTACCATTAGGGCATGCAAACTCTAAGGTATCAGAAAGGAGTCTCTCGGCCAACTTCCCAGATAATGAGTTGAATTCGATAGAAAGCAACCATCTCGAAGGAGGGACATAATGAATCCCACATCATTGACGCGAGATGAGAGGATGCAAAATGATTTTTGATGGTACAGAGAATCAGAGGTAAGTGTAACTACAGAAGGACAACTCTTGAATATATCGGTGACACAAATGGAAGTTTGGTAGCTTTTGGATCTGTGCGATCAGTGATCATGATTATGTGTCAGAGATCAAATGGAAGGAAAAAATAAGTGGCCCAAACCTAGTAAGGTCAATGATGCAAAGGATGATGTATTATCCCTACTGGAGTTGCCAATTTGTGGCCAAGTAAAAGTATAAGTGTGGACACAAATGAATTCCTCTAACTTGATAATGGGTATAGCCACAACATGTACATTGTATGGAAGATTTCCTTAGGTTAGAACCAATTAAGAAGTCCTACCTCTTAATTCACTTTTTCTATTTGATGATGTCCTTGCTTGCTCGATCCAACTATCTCTCTCTTCCTTCTTCAAGTACCTGAAACAAGTAAACAACATCAGACAAGAAACATGATAATAGAAAAATTCTAATTCAACCTTCTTAACAAGTTAAGAAACATTAATCCATGAATATGTAAGATGGAAAATCCTATAGGAAATCAATTGATAGTTGCATATGTTAATATCAAAGAGAGATTACAACCATTTGTCTTGACGTTGCAGTCCTCCTTTGACAAGACAATGTTCCCACACACTTATGTTAGCATTCAATGATGGAATTAATCAACAATAGTTGTAAGGCTCTTCCCTTTAGGCTTCACTCCAAACTAAATCACACTTCTCCCTCACACAACTAGATATCTAAAATTAGTAATAGCTTTCTGTCTACTCCAAACCAAAATATCATTATCACACCAATATCAACACTCCAATACTAACCCTAGCTTGTGCTTGGGAAAAATGGAGGTTTTTATAGGATGAATGGATGGGAGATGGATCATTATCTCATTGGAAAATGGTTATCCCTGGAGTTAGTTCCATCATTATAGGGGAAAGGAGCCCAAACTAACATCCTTGACCCCATCCGACCAAACCATTGACCAGACTTCCATTACGAAGCTTCTGGAGATGGAAGCTTCAACTCCTAATTTAAAAAACTTTCTATAAGAGGACCAACACTACTGGAACACAACTTAGTCACTCCGGTCAGCATGAGGTATAATTCTAATATCTACACATTGGCGTAGGGGAGACAAAGGTCATTAGCGTCGACCTTGTAAACTGGGAAAAGTAGAAGTTTCAAGGGAAATGGTGCAAAAGGGACTTGATGTGATGATGAAGAGGGACACAATGGGAGTTTCTTCATGAAGGCAAAGCATGTGAGGTTCACTGTAGAGGTCCTCTAGGATCAAGGAACGAGGCATACAGGGACAATGAAAAAACGTTGTGTAACAGATGCCCCCTAAAGTGTGAAGGTTGAGCTGGAGTGAGGTATGAAATGGTTTATAAATCAGTGCAGGGAACCAGTCTATCATTGAAAAATGTGCAAAAAAGTATAGATACATATACATACACTGAAATCTTTGTCAAATGATACATGAATCGTGGTATGGACACATCCACCCAACATTGAGAATGATCACATATGATAACTCATGGTCTGGTCACAATGCACCATCTGAAAGAGACATGCATATTATCATAACGATATCACATCACTTCAAAACATTGACCTTTTTTTATGTGAGTCTAGGGTTTTACACTCCAACACAACCCAGTCAGAGTATAGATCCTAGAATGCGAATAGATGTGTTGATGTCGAACATGCTAGAAAGTCATTTGATTACCAGTCAATGATGTAAACTATTAACAAGAGCGAGAGAAACCACCAATAATGACAATGGTCTTCAAGGTTCTATCAGCACAATCCACGGAATGTGAATAGAGGAACCGAAGTCGAACACCCATGAAATGACTTGATCTAAAGCCAATGAAGTGAACTTGTCGTCGAGTGTGAAGAACATGCCATTAGGGCATGTAAGCTCTAAGGTACTCAAAGGGGGTCTTTGGTTCAACTTCTCAAGTAATGAGTTGAAGTAAATGGAAAGAAACTACATCGAAGGGGGGCCGTAATGAATCTAACATCATCAACACAAGATGAGAGGATGCAAAATGATTTTGGATGATACAAATAAGCAGAGATAAGTGTAACTGTAGAAGGACAACTCTTGAACATATCGGTGACAAAACTAGAATTTTGGCATCTTTTGGATCCATGGGATTAGTGGCCATGATGATGTGGTATCGATCAATTGGAAGGAAAAAATAAATCGCCCAAACCCAGGAAGGTCAATGATGCAAAGAAGGATGTCCCAACCTGACACAAAGCAAAGAGTGTCATGTTCAAGAGTAAGCTGCCGACATGGCTGATAGATTTCCAAATTTTCTGCCACCATTTCTCCCAAGTACCCCAATTATTTTTGAATCACAAGCTTGAAGGCGATAACATGTGCTTCAACTGTAAGTTTAGCCTTCGAAATAATTCGACTTAGTAAGTTTAACAAACCCTACGAAGGAGAATCTCATGTTCATCATAGTGATGAATTAGATGTCATTTAATATCTTAACGAGTCCCACAAAGGTGTAACTCAGTATCTTTTTCATATTTAGAGATTTTGAAGAAGACACGTAAAAGAAAACTCCACATGGTCCCTTTTCATACATTTGTGTCTCCCTAGCCCAAAAAGGTAAAAAACAATAATTGAGAGAACCGCTTGACCATTTCAATCAAGGAGTACATTTTTCGTAAATAGTGCCTCCCAGCCTGAAAAAAGGGTAAACTTATACTATGAGCATGATATTTTGCATCCATTAATGAGTTCAAAACTAAAAGGGCTCGACAATCTTTCCACTTTTAAATGGTTAGAAAAGATCTTGAAAGTAGACCCCCCATTTTATTCTCTTTTACAAGTCAAAAAAGGAAAAATACTCGAAAATATTTTCATACAAGTTTTACGAGTTGAGAAAAGAGCGGAAGCATGACTTAGCCTAGATGAATGTTTAGTATAAAAGGTAGAAACAGGTTCTGGCAATGGTGGAACTATTCAAAACATGTAATGGTCAAGAGGCTGGCTAATAAAACAACTCATCGCTGCTGTCCCTCAGGAAAGGAAAAACAACCAAGTGAAAGCATATGATCAGCAAAAAAGATGGAAGTGATGGAATGAAATAGCCAATGCTCATCTAGCAGAAAGTAGCTGATAAAAACAACAATCACGAGATGTAAATCGGACATCGGTTCATTTTTACACAAGCTTGAACCATGGGGAATTATGCTTGGATTCGGTTTTGTGTTTACATAAGCTCAAAATGAAAAAATATGCTTGAATAATTTTGCATGCCCCGAGCATAATGACACAATAGAGGTACATTCCCCCCAACCTTCATTTCAGTCAACTAGGTGGATGGAATGAAGGTTCACTTTCTTGATCTAGGAAAGACCCAACTAGGATTTTACAAGATCTTAATCAAAGACTTGATTTGGAAATGGGAGGTGCTTCATTTCTTAATGAGGTTGACATAGTAAAAGAACTATCCTCGAGACCCTTGTTTCATTTTTTAACAAGCTTGACACAAGACAAAGAACTACTCTCACATCCCTTGTTTCATTTTTTAACGAGGTTGACACAAGAACAAGTACTCTCCTCATGACTCCTTGTTTCATTTTTTAATGAGGTTATCACAAGACTAGAAACTATCCTCGTGCATATTTTCATGAACCATATGAGAACATGGCTCCCAAGAGGTCTTCATTAGATAGAAGAACCATGGTCTAGGAGGAATACATGTTATTTGATATCGAAGACAGATCAATTTCCAATGCCCCCAATACATAATGTACTATACCATCTATGTGATCATCAGCATATGTGGAGACGGAATGGGTAGCCACATAATTGACCTATGGTGAGGAAGGTACTACTTGCAAATAAGAGATGATAGGGGATGATGGTTGTAAAGGAGGCACTTGGTGACCAATTAATGATAGTTGATCAATAGTCACAATTCGCCCTTTGTGCAGAAAAGTGAACAAACAAGATCTCCCATGACATAAACATAGTTTCATCCAAGGAGAATATTGAAATCTAAGGGACCTTAGACTACCATCACATTTATATAAACGATATTTCCTCCCAAAGTAATAGGGAAATTCAGAAGGATCCCTAAAGGTTGATTGGTTCCTCCATTGAAAGCCAATAGATTCTAGGTGATAGGCACAAGCTGTAGGGAACCCAAATCTTTCCAAGTAGTAGAAGACATGATGCTAACAGATGCGCCTTCATTGAATATAGTTCCAAGTACTACCATATTATAGGTTTGTATTGTGATATAGAAAGGCACATAAGATGGGGGTGGAAAGCAGTCAATGGAACCCAATCGAAAGAGACAATAGAACTACTTGGTGGGGGTATCATATGATTTCCCCCATGCTCTTCAAGAATAGGAGAAGGACTCTCCTGAACAACTGAGATAGGAGGGTCACCCTTCGATTCATGAGAATTTGAGGAGATGAGAAGAACATGAGAAATATGATCACCACTCTCTTCAGGAACAGAGTGAACAACTGAAAATAGAGCCAAGTCGACACTCTTCCTAACCAATGGTTTCTTGGGAATAGACACAAGAGAGTCTCACTCAGGAAGAGAAGGATGGGTAGGAAATGAATCTAAGTTAATCTCTTTACCAACTGGGAGAGGGTCAGAAGAAAGCCTTTGATAACCAACAAGAAGTTATGTTTGAGGAGCTGCAAGGTTTTCCAAAAATTTGGAAGGTTTATCCATAAGAGGAAAAAGGTGAAGAAGTTTCTCTCGTTCACATAACCTACAGGGGAATCTAATATTTTCCTTCTTCTTACCATCACTAGTTGAAGCTGTAACATTGACATGATCTCTAGAGGTCGACGGGGATTGTCGGTTTAGGTTTTGAGACCACACTTTTAAAAGTCTGGGAATGCTAGGACAATGTTGAAGGAGATGGTCCCCTTTACACAACCTACAAGGGAATTTTACCTTCTGTGATGAATCAGATGGTTTGTTTACGGGGGTTGCATTTGGAGTAATAGCTTCATGGTTGGACTCTCACTTATTTGACTTCTTATTTGTCTTCTTCTTCTTCTTCTTAGCCTCCCGGCGACTGGATTTGAAACTTTCACTAGGTGAAGTAGAAGAGGAGGGTGAAGAAATGGGGGAGGTAGGTAAGGGGTGAATCTTAGAATTATCATGACATGATTTGAATGAAGGAGACATTTGGACAAGAGTCAGGATGCTTGGCACCACCGAGGTTGAAAAAAACTAGACAGGTAGACCAATGGTTAACCCAAGAAGGGACAATGTTGCCATATAAAGAGCACCAACATTTCTAAAAGAAGGAAAAGGACTAGGATTCCCATCCGAGGGGAACCCTTAAGTGGTAGACTATGGGAATTTTTCCATTGTAATCAAATTTTAAAGAAACACTAAGGAAGATAACTTTAACCAAGAATTTTTCATGGGTAGTTAATTTGAAGACATTGAAACAAAACATTGCCTTTTCATATTTTAAGAGTCGCAAAAAGGATGGAAGGTGACTCTAGTCGCTTTTAGGTGGGCTAAACCAAGAAAGCACGCAAATCAAGCTAAATGAAGCTTTCTTATCGGGGAGAAAATGATCTAAAAGGCTTACGGGGTCGAAATCATGAGAGCAAAACACACTGGCCAAGATTGGGGACAAATCCTAATCTTCACTTATAGGTAGGCACAACTGCCTGACTAACAACAAGTGCCAGAGGCTGGTTGGTGCGATTGTTACTTAGCATATCGTGCTGATCAGTGTCACTGTGAGCATATTAAGCACACTGATCAAGGGAGGTAAAAAAAAATTGAAATAGGGAACAGATCTGCTACTATGAATTTTAGACTCACGCTACTAAGCAGGAGAAAAGAAATAGAAGCAAAGGGAAAAAGTGGAACTAGAAAAGTTGTCATGAAATCATGAAATCCAAGACAAACTATAAGTGCGGACACAAACAAATTCCTCTAGCCCAATAATGAGTCTATTACTTTAGAACCAATCAAGAGGGCCTACCTCTTCGTCCACTTATCCCACTTGATGATGCCCTTGCTTCCTCACTCTAGCTATCTCTCCGTTTCTTCTTCAAGCACTTGAAACAAGCAAACAACAACAGACGACAGACGTAATAATAGAGAAATTGTAATTCAACCTACTTAAAAAGTTAAGAGACATTAGGCCATGAATTTGTAATATTAAAAAACATGTACGAAATCAATTGATAGTTGCGTATATTAATATCAAAGAGTGATTACAACCATTTGTCTTGACATTGCAGTCCTCCTCTAACAAGACCAGGTTCCCACACACATCTGCTAGCATTCTATGATGGCATAAATCAACAATATCTTTAAGGCTCTTCCCTTTAGGCTTCACTCCAAACCAAATCTCACTTCTCCCTCACACAATTAGATAGCTACAACTAGTAATAGCTTGCTATCTACTGCAAACCAAAATAGCATTAGTACACCAATATAAACCTTCAGCCAAAAACTAGCTTGTCCTTGGGAAGAAGGGAGGTTTATCTAGGAAAAATGGATTGGAGATGGATCCTATTGTCATGGGAGAAGGTATTATGCCTTAAAGTAGTTCCATCGTTATAGGGGAAAGGAGACCAAACTGTCATCCTCGACCCCTTCCAGCCAAACCATCTACCCGACTTCTGTTATGAAGCTTCTAGAGCTGGAAGCTTCAGCTCCTAATTTACAAAACTTTCCATAACAGGACCGACGTGACTGGAACACATCTCAGTCGCTCTAGTCAGCATGAGGGATAGTGAAAATATCTTCACATTGACATGGGGGAGACAGCGATCATTAACTTCGATCTTGTAAACTCGGCAAAACAAAAGTTTCAGGGGAAATGGTGTAAAAGGGAATTTATCTACTCATGAATAGGGACACAATGGGAGTTTCTTCATGAGGACAAAGAACGTGAGTTTCACTGCAGAGGTCCTCTAGGATGAAGGAATGGGGAGTACAAAGACAGTGAGAAAATGTTTTGTAGCACTCCCCTTAAACATACCATACCTATCACAATAATTAGTAGAGTGATGAAGCAGGAATCATTCCTAATTTATGCTTGAGATATTGAAGGAAATCACATGGAAGTGGCTTTGCAAATATATTTGCAACATGTTCCTTTGAAGTAACATACTCCAATTTTACTTTTTGTTTAAGCACTTCCTCTCTCAAAAAATGATATTTTCTTGTAATATGCTTGTTTTTTTAGTGCATGACAAGATTCTTAGAGATACTTATGGCACTAGTTTTGTCACAAATAATAGGTACAGGTTGAGGAAAAGTAACTTGAATGTCTTGTAATTTTTGGATGATCTATAGAAGTTGAGTACAACAAGATGCAACAACAACATATTCTGCCTCACTAGTACATAAAGAGATGGAGATTTTTTTTCTTGTTGAACCATGAAACCAAGAAGGGTCCCGAATAAAATATTCCTCCACTAGTGATATTGCGCTCATCAACATTACTTGACCAATTTGCATCTGTGTAAGCATGAAGTGAAAAGTCCATGTTTTTCGGATGCCATAGACCAAAATCTTGAGTACCGTTCAAATACTTGAATATCCTCTTAACTTCTTGAGCATGAGTTTCCTTTCTATTTTCTTGAAATCGTCCAACAATTACAATTGCATTCATAATATCTGGTCTTGTAACTATTAGTCACATCAAGTTGTCAATCATAGATCTGTATTTTGGTTGATTAACTAAATGAAATCATCATTTTGACTAATATTTCATCCTGTTGCCATTGGTGTGCATACTGACTTGTGGTCATCCATTACATATCTCTTTAAATCTATTTTAGTTACTTGGTTTGAGAAAGGAAGATACCATTCTTAGTTTGTTGAACTTGAAGACCAAGGAAATATGTAAGTTCACCAAGTAGAAACATTTCGAATTGTTGCTACATAGTTGAAGCAGATCCTTGACTCATAGAGTCTACAATGCTACCCAATATGATATCATATACATAAACTATTACTATTAAAAGTTTTTTGTCATAAAATTTGATATATAAATTGCTATCTGCAAAACCATTTTTGAAGCATTGTTGCCAAAGATAGCTGTCAAGGAAATAATACCATGCATGGGGAGCTTATTTTAACCTATTCAATGCCTTCTTATGTTTTCAAACAAAATTTTTATCATTGCCAAGAATGAATTCTTCGGGTTATTCAATATAAACTTCTTATTCTAGATCCCCATTTAGAAATGCATATTTAACATCCATTTGATATACTTTAATGATATGAAAGTTGGAAAAAGAAAGAAACATTTTCAATGCTTCAAGTCTAGCTAGACGTGAAAATGCTTCTTCAAAGCTTATCTATTCGTGTTGGTTATAGTCTTTGCATACAAGTCTTTCTTTGTTTCGAATTGCTTCTCCATTTTAACTTCTTTTGTTCTTGAACACTGATTTTGTCCTTATTACATTTTTTTCATGAGACTTTTCCACTAATTCCCATTTTTTATTATTTTATATTTCATCAATTTGTTCACAGATATCCTTACACCAATATTCATGTTTTCTTACTTGATTCATACTTTGCGTTTCGAATGTGGATAGTAAGGCCATGTGTCTCGAAGTCCCAAAAAATGTTCTTCTAATTTGTACTCCTTTTCCACCTGGAAATTTAGATTGAACATGATTTTTTTGAACATACCTTGAAGGAATATTTTCTAATATATTTGTATTTTCATTTCCTTCTCCTACAACATTCTAATCTAAGGAAGTTTACATTATATTTCCTTCTTTGCGTCTAGACCCACTCTCTTGGGCTAGAGGAATTGTCTTTGTCCACATTGATAATTTACCTAATCTAGCGGAGTTGCCAATTTGTGGAGTAGGTAAATTCTAAATGCAGACAAAGGCAATTCCTCTAGCCCAAAAGAGTGGTTCTAGCCACAAAGAATACAATCTAATGTATGCTTCCTTAGACTAGAATTGAGTAAGAAGGCCTACCTCTTATGACACTAATTTGCTTGATAGTGATCTTGCTTCCTTTCTTTAGCTTCCTTTTGTTCGAATACCCGAAACAAACATACAAGAAATAATAGAAAATGTGATAGCATAAAATTGAATTCAATATACTTAAAAGCTCAATGAGTCTTAAGCCATGAAAGGTAATATGACACCCAGTGTAGGAAATAAACCATTAGTTGTATTAATCTGAACTTCAGAACAAAATACAACCGAAGCCTTGTCGTTGTAGGTATCCTTCAATGTATCCAGGTTCCAACACGACTGTTAACATCTCGAGGTTTTCCCTTAACAATAGAATTTTAAGGCTTCTTCCCCTTACTTCAAAACTAAACACACTATACACATATTCTTCCTTCAAAAACACAAACTATAAGGCTAAAGCTATCAATATCTTGTTGGTTATTCCTCCCAAAAATACTAGTTCATCTTGGAAATGGAGTTCATTTTGTATCCTCTAATGATGGGAGAGGCCTTATATATTTGTTTTGTTCCATTTTAATAGGGGAAAGGAGCCCAAACAGACTCTCTTGGCTCTATCGAGCCCAACCATTTACCAGACTTCTGTTCACAAAGCTTTGAGACCTCAAAGCTTTAAATCGATTTTTAAAATTTTCCAAAAGAGTGTTGTTGTGGGTGAAGAATGGATAACTTGCATCATTCGATAGTAGCCATGGTTTTAAAATCTGCAAATCGATAGAGGGAAGGAACTAAGCACTAGTGCTAGTCTTCAAAACTGATATTGAAGGAAGATTCTAGGGAAATGGTGTAAGAAGGAAATGTTTTGTAGATGAAGAGGGATGTAAAGGAATTCTCTTCATGATGGGAAAGCATATGGGGTTCATTGTAGAGGTCCTCCAAGATTGATGAACAGGTAGTACAGGGAAAGTGACAAAATGTTGTGTAACAACATGCTGTTTTATTTCTAAATCATCTTCTCTTTGCAATGTTGGTGCCACCAAAACTATGTTGTTTCTGCTTCTCTACTGCTTCTCATGACACTATGACTGCCATTGTTGCACTTGTACTACAAGTCCCTCTCAAAAGCTGCTAGTTCTACCACTGCTAACACTGCATCCGTACTGCATCTCACCTGCTGAAGAAGCAACTATAGAACATCAAAAAATTGCTGAACTTAATTTTTTCAGCATAATACAATGAATTTTAGAATCCGACTGCTACTAGTCTCTGACCCTCTAAATATTCTGCATTGTTGCTGACTTATGCACTCTTCCAACTACATTGTTGTCAACCTTGCTCTGTGGTAACTAGTCTCTAGTCCCAAGCTATTGCATTTTTCCTCCAAACAATCCACTACATCATCTGATAGTAAGTCCATCTCGTTATTGTTGAATCTTGGGTTCCCATAGCAAGGAATTCATACAAGAGGTGGAATCGTCAAGGATCCTTCCCAAATGTAGTCCTCTTGACTGCAACTGAATATCACCGCATATCCCTCCTGGAGATGTGTGGGCACTCATGTCAATTTCATACTTATCTATCTTCACGATTGCAACCTTTGGATCATGCTTCTTGTCCTTATCCTTTTTCTTTAAAGGGAAATGAGATGCAAAGTGACCCATCTTGCCACATCTGAAACATTTCACCTTCAAAATGTCCTTCTTGTGCGTCTACTTCTATCCCTTCGATGCTAGGGCTACTCTTTCCTCCTCATCCTTCATCTTTGTTCCACTCCCACTGCTACCATTGAGGTTGACCTTCACTATGTCCCTCCTGAACTCCTCCTATTGAAGAGTCACCCACATCTCCTCCCTTGAAGGCAGTCTTTCCCTGCCCAATATTCTTTGGAAGAAGACTTTCCATTCATCCAAGACTCCATTCATGATTATCCTGACGATTGTGGCTGACTAAGGAGTGGACCCCAATGTAGAAATATAGTCTCTGGTGTGTTGAAGACATTCACCCCTTCTCCTTTCCACATCAAGGTCTGCTTCCACTTCTATTCTAAATACATCTTCTGATGTTCGAAAGAGCCTTCATACAGAGATGAAAAGGCTTCTTACATCTCCCAGCTTGTATCCTTTCCTTGTATGTGTGATACCACATGATCTCAAAATCCATTGAGAATGAGCCTCTTTTCCTTCCCCTCCTCAGCATTGTATGTATTATTTTGATCAATGCGGCCAGGGACAACTACAACACTTTTGACGCAGGCCTTGACATAGTTGGAATCACCATCTAACCTATCCTGATCTCTGAGCCCATGCGATGCCATCTCACCCAACAATCAAACTAACTCCTCTAGTCACTACTTAGAACTGCTCAACTGCTTAGCAAGTGAGAAATTTGAACTTTCTGGAAGAAATTTCTCTCAAGATGAAAGTCCCCTTCTATGTGTCTTCATTATTTTCTAGCAAATTTCTGCCTCAACCAAAACTACACCCTTCATGTACCACACTGAGCCTCTGCGTCACTCCCTCTACCAAAGGGACATGAAATCAACCTGTAAGTGACATGTAACAATACGTAACTATTCATATACCGAGGATGATGAATTCCACAAAATCAATCATCAAGATCATCATAAAAACCTTACCATCCTCATGATTAACATCAATCAGATGTAACAAGAACATGGAATGCAAGTGTAAGAGACACAGATGGAACTGACATGCATGCATGACCAATAGACACCACCCATTTAGTCTGAGAGTTAAATCATGCCTTGATACCATTATGTAGCACCCTCCTCCCACATCCACCCATGTAACCATGCCAACCAGGGTAAACATGAGACAAGAGGCTACTATGACCAAATTCAACCTCCTATGTGACCTTAAGGAAGTGGAATCATCATAAGCATCGCACAAACTCATCCAACATCATCAACAAAAAACTCAGTAGATAATTCAACCACTCATATAACTTGTCCCTTTGTCCCATTGATGTTTTGGATCTCTTAGGCCATAGTCCTTGTTAACCAGGTAATGCCTGCTATGAATAGAAGTGATCCCCTCTAGCCCATTATGCGGGTCTAGTAACAAATGTGACAAAACAAGTAAACTTCCCTAACGTAAATCACAATGACAAATGAGAAAGGGAGATGGCCTACCTCTCTCCTATGCGCTCGACCTTTGATGATGATCCCGATCCCTTAGCTCCCATGGTCACTCCTCGTTATTTCTTGCGTCTAAATACGTGCAAGAGAGATAAAAATAAACCAACAAGAGATATCATAATATATGTATTCCAATATAAGATATACAACATATCAAGGAGTATCGTATTAATAAAACCAGCATAGACAAGATTATGGGAAGTAAAACATGCTTTGCATTAATGACTAAATCAGAGAGAGAAGCATAGAATTGGTGACTTTATGTTGAAGGCCTCCTTTAGGATGGTTCCAAGTCGAAGCCAAACTAAAGAAGGTTTCCTTTCCTCTCTCAATGAAATGGCTACATCTAAGAAGAATCGAGCATATAATGGTAACCAATAATGATCAACCCATTGATGAAAGTGAAGAACAAATTTATAGTGAGGGAGAGTGAGTTATAGATCCACCAAATGGGGAAGAAGGTCCTTATCCTAAAGGTAAGATCCCCAAAGGTATGATCAAGGGCTCTAAATGGTAGTACTCGATGATATATTCATCCAACAACTACCAACTCATTGTTCTCGAGGCTTCTTATAATAGAAGCTTCTGCTCTATTTTTGGCGAAACTACTTGAAGAGGACCAATGTGGATTTTGCTATCAAAAGTCACGATGCTAGCACTAGTCACTAGTTCAACAAAAGGTTACTAGCATGGATTTTCCTACTAAAAGTGTAGCTCATCTTGCAAATTATGATTTTTCACACGTTTCTCCAAAATTTCTTCAAGACATTATTTCTCCATCTGCTTAGGCTGTATTGAGCATATAATTCATGGTGAATGATTTTATACAACTTTTGTCACTTTCTGACATTTGTAACGGAAGTGGCACAAAGGACGACACTTGAGGTATAGAGATAGGAATGTGACAAAATATTGTGTAACAAATTCCCCTAAAGAATGAAAGCAGAACATGAAGTGATGGTTGAAGTGCTTTATGAGTCAAGCCAAGGAGCCTGTAATACCACCATTAGGAGACCTACAAATCAAACATGATACAATATATGACATCCCTAATAGATACTGCCTGATAATACATCTGAATAGGCATTAATATAATACATGAATCGATGGTATGTACACAACCATCCATATGAAAACGATCATGTATACAATTATTAATACTCAATAAATCATTGAGACCTAGATCTTGATAGATGAGATCCAGGGTCTTCATCTTTATCGTGACCAAATGTTGGGTCCCAATAATACTAGTGATTACCCCATTACTATTGTATTTGCATCCCTTATTAATATTTTTGTGCTCCTATTATCCCGATATTGTTATTATTGTGCCCCATAGAATCCCTCGATTGTTATTTTTGTGCCTTTATATTATTATTGTTAGGTCGGTTGGGTTATAATGTAACTCCTTAGACTCCTATATATAGAAAGGAGGTTTTTTCATTTGAATCATCCAATAATTGTTCATTTATGTAATTTAAAGGAGTTTACCCCCTCAAAGAGGCTGAATTATAAGGTGTTGATCCATCTTTTCTATCTTTTCTTGAGCTGGTTTCATAACATTTGGTATGAGAGCTTTGGATTCTAGGGTTTCACTGCTCCAAATAGGTCATCGTGGAATTTTCACTATAACTTTTTTCTGCAATGTTTCAGAAGCTAAACAAAAAACCCATTTGAGAAGAAATCACATTGAACCTTGGGTCCAAATTTTAGAGCCTTTCACCCTATATTTGCAGAGATATGATCTAAGGAAGTTGGTCTTTTTGCAGACTCCTGAATTACATTCCAACGGGTGACCTGCAGAAAATAATCATAACTTTATCTATGAGCATCAGATTGCAATTTTGTAAGAAGGTACAAAAATAGGATGGACTGTAGTTTCTTTTATATATTTTTCAGAGCCAAAGGTCGAAATAGTGACTCGTGGCATGTCATACAAGTTCTCTCTACTGAACTAGTCTATAATCAGGTCACTATGGGAGATTTAGCATAACGCTTCCTTGGAGAATTCAATTTGGATCAGACTGGTGGCATTGGAAAGAGAATACAGAGGACCAATGCAGGTCATAATTTCAGAACTAGATGATCTAAAAGTACAAAGATACATCAAAGGAAACATCAAGCTCCTACAAAGCGAAAAAGGGTGTGTAGATTCTTTTAAATTTTTGCCCAAGATTGGTTTGAAAATTTATTTTGAAGGAATTCAAAGGGCATAGTAGAGAATTATTGTTAATAACTAATGCCCTAAGGAAAGAAAATGCAAACACCTAGTAAGCAACCTGAAAGATCTCGCATGAATCATGAAGAAGAGGAATAAATGCTATATGATATATCAAAATTACAAGAACAAGTGCAACAAATGTCACTCTCACAAAAGCTAAGATAAATGGTGTGGAATCTAAGATAAAGGGCATGGAAGTTAAGATGGATGATTTGAAGATAGATTTGAAGACATATTTGAAGAGAGACATGGCAAATTTGAAGATAGATTCGAAGATAGACATGGCAGATTTGAAGACAGATTTGACAAATTTTCTGTAAGAAATATTTACTAATGGTGAAAAGGTAGTAAAGGAAACTCATGATGCAAACAAAAGAAATGTTAATAATGATTTCGTAGACTTTAATGTGGGATCGAAGACCCACCAAATTCCAAAAATAGATATGAGGAAGTTTGATGGCAAGGATCCCGCAACATGGATATTACAAATGGATCTCAATAATGTGCAAAACACACAAAAGGTACGTATTGCAACTTTATATTTGGAACCAAATCAGTTTGTATGCTATCAATGGCTTTGCTCTTGTAAACAAAATATCACTTGGGCAATTTTTACAGAAGAATTGAAAACACAATTTATGAGGATACAAAAAGCAACAATTTTTTTAGCCAATTGATAAGTCTCAAACAAAAGGGTTCAATAATGGAGCACATTGAGGAGTTCCAAAAATTGAACATAAGGGTAAGAAATATTCTACAGGAGCATAGGATTGATTTGTTCATAGGGACTTTAAAGGATAATATCCAACATGATGTTCGCCTTTGGGAACTTGATTCATTAGAGAAGGCATTCAGGTTAGCAAGAAAAATGGAAAGCAAAATTATGGCAACGAGAAGCATACCACCACAACATAAAAATGGAAGTGTTGTTGCCACTAGCTTCACACCTAAAGGTTGGACACCACAACAATTGGAAGGAAAAAGAGAAAAAGGGCTTTGTTACAATTGTGATAGCAAATACACTAAAGGTCATAAGTGTGCTGAGAAGAAATTATTCTACATAGATTACGAAGAGGAAGAAGAAAATGAGAAAGAAAGGTCAAAAGAAGAGGATATACTCCATGAAAAAAGCCTAGATAAAGAAGAAATGAATCCAACCATATCTTGTAATGCATTGGCAGGAATTACCACTCCTCAAGCAATCAAGATAGATGGACAAATCAAGAAGAAAAAGGTAATAGTGTTGATTGATTCAGGAAGTACCCATAATTTTATTCATTGTAAGGTAGAAAAGAATTGAATTGCTTCTTATATCCAACACCAGAGTGTCAAGTGATAGTTGCAAATGGAGGAACAATAAATTGCTCTAGAAAGTGCCATAATATCAAGCTATCAATGGGAGAATATGTATTGACTAGCCCATTGCTTTCCATTCCAATGGGAGGTGTTGATGCTGTACTAGGAGTCTACAATCCTCCGGTACAATAGCTTTTAATTTTCAAGAAATTTTCATGAAATTTTCTATGGAAAGAAAGGAAGTTGAAGATAATCAGCTCTAACAGTATGACAAAGCTTCTAAAAAAGGAACAAAGGGATGTAATTCCACAATTATGTTCGCTACATGTTTTCACATTGGAATCATCTATTTCTCCATATCTCCAAAAAGTCTTGGACAATCATTCCAAGGTATTTGAGACTCCTGAAGGTCTCCCACCTATTCGTGATCATGATCATGCTATTCATCTGATTCCAGGAAGTGTTCCTCCAAACATCAAGCCGTACAGATATCCCTATGCCTAGAAGAGTGAAATTCAACGTATGGTTGCAGAAATGCTAGAGGCTGGTATAATTCAACCGAGTCAAATTTCTTTCTCTGCTCCAATAGTATTAATGCACAAGAAGGATGAATCATGGTGCATGTTTCTGGATTATAGGGAGCTCAACAAGCTCACTATTAAAGATAAGTTTCCCATTCTTGTCATTGATGAATTACTAGATGAATTGCATGGATGGATTTACTTCACCAAGTTGGATCTTCATTCAGGATATCATCAAATCAGAATGAAGACAGAAGACATTCCTAAAACACCATTTAGAACTCATGAGTGTAATTATGAATTTTTGGTCATGCCTTTTGGCCTTACCAATGCACCTTAAACATTTCAAGGTTTGATGAATTCCATTTTCAAACCGTTGCTTAGAAAATTTGTGTTAGTATTTTTTGATGATATACTAATCTACAACAAGTCATGGAAGGATCATGTTGAACATGTTGATAGGGTGCTACAACTATTGGAGGAAAACAATTATATGCAAAAAGATCCAAATGTTTCTTTGGAGTACAAGAGGTGGAATATCTGGGTCATATTGTATCTCATGAAGGAGTTAAGGTAGACCCTAGGAAAATTAAAGCCATTAAGGAATGGAAAATCCCCACATCCATAAAGCATCCGCGAGGATTTCTCAGGTTGACAGAGTATTATCGCAAGTTTGTTAAGAATAATGGAAGAATAGCAGCACCTCTAACAACATTATTAAAGAAAGATGCATTTTCATGGACTCCAGAAGCAACAAAGGCCTTCGAACATCTTAAAGAGGCAATGTGCCAAGAACTGGTCTTAGCTACACCAGACTTCACAAAAACATTTATTGTGGAATGTGATGCTTTAGGAAATGGAATTGGTGTTGTTTTAATTCAAGACGAAAGACCCATTACTTTTGAATGTTGTCCAATCAAGGGAAAGTTTTTACACAAAGCGATTTATGAGAAGGAAATGTTGGCAATACTCCATGCACTTAAGAAATGGCGACCCTACCTAATGGGAGGACACTTCAAGGTAAAAATGGATCATGATAGCCTTAAATGCTTTTTAGTACAAAGATTATCCTCTGAAGAGCAACAAAAGTGGGTCACAAAGATGTTGGGTTATGACTTTGAAATCATCTAGAAAAAAGGGAAGCAAAATGTGGTGGCAGATGCACTCTCAAGAAAGGATGAGGATGTGGAAGCATTTTTATGCGCCATTTCTATTATCCAACCAAATTGGATAAACGAAGCAAGGGAGGAATGGAAGAAAGATGAAGAAGTGTGGGCACTTATTCGAAAGTTTCAACACGATTCCAGTACGTCTGATACATTTAGTTGGAAAAATGATTCTTTATTGTACAAAGTTTGCATATACATCTATAAGAATTCCCAACTAAAACAAAAGATTCTTATGGAATTGCACACTTATCCCTTAGGAGGACACTGAGGATTTTTAAAAATTTACCACAGGGTTAAGAAGGAATTTTTTTGGGATTCCCTTAAATTAGATATTCAAAAATTTGTGGCAGAATGTTTTGTTTTCCAACAAAATAAAGTTGAAACAATTAAGACACCGGGTCTATTACAACCTTTATCCATTCCAAGCCAACGTTAGGAGGAGGTTTCAATGGATTTTATCACAGGTTTACCCAAGTTTGAGGGAAACACTGTCATCATGGTGGTAGTTGACAGAATTACCAAGTATGTATACTTTTGTGCATTATCACATCCATTTAAAGCTAGTATAGTTTCTACTGCATTTAGGGAAACATTTCAAAAGCTACATGGAAACCCAAAGATTATTGTAAGTGACAGAGATCCCATTTTCACTAGAAATTTTTGGACAGAATTGTTTTCTTGTCTTGGTACTCAGTTAGCTCATAGATCATCTTATCATCCTCAATCTAATGGGCAAACTGAGATAGTAAACAAATGTTTGGAAGGATATCTTCATTGCTTTGTATCTGATAAACAGACACAATGGGTCAAATGGTTGCCTCTGGCTGAAAGGTGGTATAACACTTCCTTCCATACAGCAACAAAAATGACCCCATTTATGGCACTTTATGGATATTAGCCACCATCCATCACATCATATTTAAGAGAAAATTCTAAGGTTCAAGCAGTGCAACATCACATCAAACATCAACAACAAGTCCTCCAACTCTTAAAGGATAACCTAGTGTTGGCACATAATGGAATGAAACAACAGGCAGATCAACATTGCAGTGAAAGAAGTCTTGATGTAGGTGATTGGGTATTCCTATGGCTACAACCATATAAGAAAATGTCCCTCAAGTAAGATAAGAAGGATAATAAATTATCACCAAGGTATTATGGTATGTACAAGGTGTTGCAAAATATTGGTACTATGGCATACAAATTGGAGCTTCCTGTAGCTTCTCGATTGCACCCAATTTTCCATGTTTCATGTTTAAAGAAGGTTATAGGTGTCAAACTCCCAACTCAAACAATATTTCCAGAACTTGACGAGGAAGGAAAAATTATATTGGAACCAGAAGCACTCATAGAAACAAGAACTCGACAGCTACAGAATCAATCAATTTCGGAGTATCTTATCAAGTGGAAGAACTTATCTGCTAAATATTCCACATGGGAGATGAGAATTTTATACAGAAGCATCCAGAACTACTCAAGCATTGAGGACAATACTTTTTTGAAGGAGAGGGGCATGTTGGGTCCCTATAATACTAGCGATTAGCCCATTAATATTGTAGTTGCATCGCTTATTAATATTGTTGTACCCCTATTATCCCCATATTGTTATTACTGTGCCCCACAGAATCCCTCTAATGTTATTTTTGTGGCTTTATATTATTATTGTTAGGCCAGCTGGGTTATATTGTTACTCCTTAGACTCTTATATATAGAAATGAGGTTTTGTCATTTGAATCATCCAATAATTGTTCATTTATGTAATGTAAAGGAGGTTGCCCCCTCGAAGAGGTTGAATTATAAGGCATTGATCTATCTTTTCTTGAGCTAGTTTCATAACACCAAACTACAAATCTAACCATGTGAATAGATGTGCTAATGTCAAACATGGTAGAAACCACATGACTACTAGTCAATAATGTAAACTACTAACATGTGCTAGAGAAACCACCAATAATGACGATGGTCCTCAAGGTACATCAGTACAATCAAAAAGTGTGAATATGTGAGCTGAAGTCAAACACTTTCTTAATCATTCAATCGAAGGCCAATGACATAAGCATGTTGTCAAACATGAAGAAATTTCCATTAAGGCATATAAGCTGCAAGATACTCAAAGGGAGTTTTTAAATAAAATTCTTAGATAATGAGTTGAAGTCGACAGGAAGTGATCACTGGAAGGAGGGCCATAATGTTTCCCACATCATCAACACCAAACATAGTATATCTCAAAATGATATGAGTGATTCACAATTGTTGTAGAGAGGGTAACATATGTAGAAGAGGTTTGAATTTTATAGATAGGACTTCTCTTCAACATATCCATGACATGACTCCAGAGTTTGGAAACAGTTCACTCAAAAATGGAATTGGAGGTCATGATGATAATAAGGGTGATTGAATCAGAGAAAACAGGATTTCCCGAACCCAAGAAGGAAAATGGCAAAGAGAATATATCTTAAAGCTTACACAAGATGCATATGAGTGTCATGTTCAAGAGTAACATGTTACCTTTACACAAAATGCAAGACATGTTTACTTCCATCTTTCACCTCTATTGCTAGAAAATACCTCTTTATTTTTAATTATAAACTTGAAGAGGATACACTATGCTTATTGTATAAGTTCATCCTTCAAATGAACTGATCCTAGTAAATTTACTGAGCCTTTGGAAGGAGTAACTTGGTCTCTTCATAGTCACAAGTCCTATGTAATTTACGTTTTAGGAGTCGAACAAAGGGGTAACTCGACGTCTTTTTCATGTTTAGAGAGTTTAAAAAGGAGGGGAAATCAATGTAAACTTTGAAATGGGAACTGATATTGTTACCCATTTTGTAGAGATAGAAAAAAAGTGACCTGATTTTGAAAAGGGGTGATGGAGAATGCACATGTTTTTTTTAGAGCATAGTTTTTGGTACTTTAATTTTTTTATGTACATTACGTTTTAGAATGGTAATGGTTTTCACGCTGATTTAAAAAAGTGAGTATTCTGCATCACACCCTTTTTTTAAAAGCCCTGTTTTTTGGCTTTAAATTTTCTAATGTATAAAATGTAAATAATTATTTTGTAAATTTGATAATTTTTGAAGTGGTCATTTTCTTCACATTTTCTTGTTTTATATTTTAATTTTAATTTTTTTTTAGTGAGGTTTTTATTGTTTTGCATTTTTAAATTAGAAGGTCGATATTTAGAATTTTCGATATTCTACATATTTATAGATCCTTAATTAATTTTTCAATCCACATGAGATAATTGTTTCTAAGAAACAATATTTTTTAACAATGGACATAAAAATAACCATTTTAACATAAATATAACTAAAAAACTACACGTTTTGATAATTTTTTGCTATAATTGACATGTCAAAATCACAATTTTTATACGATAAGTTTAACTAAAATGGTTAAATAACAGTTTTTTATGAATTTCATGTCAAAAAAATAATAATAATCATTTTTTTTCAAAAAATAATGATTAACTTAAAAATCAATGCAAAAAATCACATATTACAAATATTGAACGTATAACAACCCTAATTGAGTGTTTATTCTTCTCATAAAATGTCAAAGTCAAGACATTGCAAAGCTTGATTTATAAGCATAGCTTAAATTTAATCAACAATGTCATGTAATCCAAACTCTTCGTCCTCTAGAGTTTCATCATTGTCTTCTTCCACAATATTTTATGTTTTCTTTTGCTCGTTTTCCTCTTCTAATGGATCTATGATGTCTGTAAATCTCCCAATGTATGTTTTTCCAAACATTCCATGTAATGGTGGTTTGGGTTCGTTTTCCTTTTTTGTCACACGATTCACTAAAGTCCCCTTTCTTCAACCTAATTTCTTGCATTGCATGTGGAAGAAATTGAAGAGCATTAATTCTTTGCTGAATGAAATTGCATTGTACATGATCTTTTTCAATTGCAATGCAATTTCTTCCTTTTTGAAGGCAACATGTTAGTGTTGTAACTAATTATCAAGCATAAAAGAAATAATTAATTAAATTAGTACAATGACATATTAATTAAAAAATAACATATTGAAATTCAATTACATATAATAAAACTTACTTGAGCCAGAAAGTAAATCGAGAACCCAATCTTCTTGATTTGACTGTAGCAAAGACATGGCTAAATTGAGCTCCTAAATAACATTGGGTTACATTGTTTAAGTGCTCAAATGGCTCGATCGAGCGCTTAAAAAGGGCTCAATTGAGCAATCATTTTGTCCACCCAAAAGTGTCATCTCTTGGAGTGAAATCATATCATATGTAGCTAAGGGCTAGACAAAATATGTTTCAGACAGAGACATAAATGGTCATAATACCTACACATATCCCTTATACAGGGACTTAGAGCACCAGTCATTCAAACAATACAATTTAATATGTAATTCCATTTATTGATATTATCTTTTGGGATGTTCTTATAAAAAAAATTGAAAGGTTGTTAATATCCTCTCCTTTTATTGTTGCATTTATCCAAACTTTAGTGATTAATAACTTCATAAATGAAACTAGAAATTTCTGAAGATAAATTGTGAAAACCAAGACTTACCCATTATAATCACTAGTTAAAAATGGTAGCAAGATCTTTGCATCAAAGAGGACACCACCGGGTAAGATTTTGACAAACCTTATTTAATGTAGTTGTTAGTCTATATAGACTATGATGCTTTCAGTGTTGGTTTTTTAATATATATGTTTTAAAAGATAAAAAATAAAAAATAAATTTAGTACCAAAGATAACATTTTTAATATAATTAAACTCAATTTTTAATTTTTATTCAAAAATATCTTATTTAATTTTAATTCAAATCTAGCACAGAATTTTTTTAATTTTTTTTTCCACATTCAAAACGTGAAAAGAGTTTGTCTAATTTGTATCTATATATGTTAACCTTTATCCAAATAATTTCACTAATCCATTGCATTTTAAAATTATTTCTTGTATATATATGATTTCTTGGGTTATTATTTTATTTTTATTTTAAACTTGTAAAACTTTGTAAAACTTTATAAATATTTGAATTATTTCATTTGTGAGTATAATATTTGAAATATATCTCATTTAAACCTTGTAAATAATATTATTTGAAACATTTTATTTTCAATTTTTCAAAGACATTCTCATAATATCTATGTCCATATCTCATTATATATATATATTCGAATGACATTCTTGTTTTCCTGGCAGGTTTAGAGAAGGCGTAGGGTTCTCGGAAGTGCTTTGTTTTGCAGGTCTTTTATCAGAGATCAGTCTTTAACATTGAGGTAGCAGCCATAGGCTCCCCCTAACTTGGCCTCCCTTTTGGAATGAGAATCTAGCAGTTTGGCAGCCTTCTATCACTGAGCTGCAAAGGGTTTTGCTGTCTGGTTTAAAGGGTTTGGTCGCTGGTTAATGTTGTTTAAATATCGACATTTTGAAATTCATTATAGCTTAGCGGAAACGGCTTAGGACCTTATTTAGGCTAGCCACAACCCTTTTGAGACCTAGCTCTTTGGACGCTGCTTTTTTTTTTATCTCTCTTGCTATTACGTTTGGTTTCTAGATTAACTTTTACCAAATTGCAGTCCTCTAATCCATTGTTTGTAGGGGTTCTGGTTTGATATTGTGCTAACCATCACTGGTTTTGAGGAGGGTTTTATCCACAATTTTAGGCATAAAGTCGATTTACCAAGGCTTGAGCTCACATAGAAACAAAAAAATAATTTAAGCAACCAGAGACCTATTTAGCTTGATCTCGCTGCAATTTCAGAATTTCTGTCGGGTCTCAGCCTAACATTTTTGCAAATGATCACTAATGATGTGAAAAAATTTGTGGGGTGTTTCGGTGTCAAATATTTCTAAGAATAATTACCATATGTTATTATTGAAGATCTGCCAATAGATAACAAAAATATTCAACGTCCAACTCATTCATACCAGATGGGGTGATTCTCACAATTGCCGGGTGGTGGGGTGATTCTCAGAATCACCCCGACACCACCCGGGTGGTGGCGGGGCGATTCTCAGAATCGCCCCACCACCAGGCGATTCTCAGCTTTTTTTTGTCTATCTCTCTTGTCGTTACGTTTGATTTCTAGATTAACTTTTACCAAATTGCAGTCCTCTAATCCATTGTTTGCAAGGGTTCTGGTTTGATATTGTACTAACCGTCACTGGTTTTGAGGAGGGTTTTATCCATAGTTTTAGGCATAAAGTTGATTTACGAAGGCTTGAGCTCACATAGAAACAAAAAAAAAAAAATTAAGCAGCCGCAGGCATATTTAGCTTCATCTCACTGTAATTTCAGAATTTATGTCGGGTCTCAACCTAAAAGTTTTGCAAATGATTCCAAATGATCTGAAACATTTTGGTTCGGTTCATCGAGAAACTGAGCGATGTCCACAACAATGTCAGGCATGCTGGGAGCTTCTGCTGCATTATCCATGGGGAGCTTCAATGTTTCATCCCCTGACCACCCCGTCCACATTCCCCCCCTTGCTTTTGGTTCCAACTATTTCCTTGTAGTAGACATATGTTGGGATGTAGAATGTGGCTACCCAAGAGAATATTTCAGGGCACTGTATCTGTGAACAGTGTGGCTAGTGAAGTTATATCAACTGACCAAGTGAAGGAAGGTGTATCCAAGGATACCCAGAGACCTGTATATCCTTTTACAACAATTGACGGTCAGGATGCGATGAAACTGTGTCTTTTGTTGAATGTAATTGACCCAAAAATTTGAGGAGTCATGATCATGGGTGACCGGGGCACAGGAAAATAAACCACAGTAAGGTCTCTTTTGGACTTGCTTCCTAAAATCTAGGTGGTTGTTGCTGATCCCTTCAATTCTGACCCTGATGATCTAGACTCTATGAGTGAGGATGTTCGGTAGAGAGTGGAAAGAGAAGAGTAACTACCTTTTGTCATGACAAAAATCACTATGGTGGACTTGCCAATGGGTGCAACTGAAGACAGGGTTTGTGGAACAATTGGCATAGAGAAGGCACTCACAGAGGGTGTCAAGGCATTTGAGCCTGGTCTTGTTGCCAAAGCAAACAGGGGAATTTTGTATGTTGACGAGGTTAATCTTCTTGATGATCATTTGGTAGATGTGTTGCTAAATGTTGTTGCTTCTGGTTGGAATACTATGGAGAGAGAAGGGATTTCTATCTCTCATCCATCTCATTTTATTCTCATTGGTTCAGGAAATTTAGAGGAAGGTGAGCTTCATGATCATCCTCAACTTTTGGATAGGTTTGGAATGCATGCTTAGGTTGGGAAAGTAAGAGATGCAAAATTAAGGGTAAAGATTGTGGAGGAGAGAGCAAAATTTGACAGAGATCCAAAGGCTTTTTGAGAGTCCAAAATACAAGAGTAGTTCAGGCTTCAGAACCAGATTTCTGAAGCTAGGAAACTCCTTCCTAAAGTTCAAATTGACCATGGTATTCGTGTTAAGATCTCACAAGTATGTTCAGAGCTGAATGTGGATGGCCTAAGGGGTGACATTGTGTCAAACAGGGTTGCCAAGGCTTTAGCTGCTTTGAAGGGAAGAGAAGAAGTAGCTATAGAAGATGTGATGACAATCATCCCAAATTTCTTAAGGCACCGACTTAGAAAGGATCCTTTGGAATCCATTGATTCTGGCTTGCTAGTTGTAGAAACATTTTATGAGATATTTGGGTGAACAGGAAAGTGAGTCCTACTCTGGTTCAATTCACTGTTCTAATTCTTTCTCATGCTTGGCCATGCCTGTCGAAATCTCTTGCTTCAGGTCCACATGTTATGACTTTGGCCAAGTTCATTTGCTTGATTTTAAGATACTAGGTTTGAATGACTGTATTAATGCCAAATCTTTTTACTTTGTGAGCCCTAAATGAGTGGAATTTTTTTTATGACCAACACTATTGTTGATTCATTTAACTCAGCACTATACTTTGATAGAAAAACCATATATGGCATTTGCAAATTTTGTTGCATAAAATCTAACTCTTATTTTCATGTTAAAAAATGATCTGAAACATTTTGTGGAGTGTTCCGGTGTCAAAGATTTCTGAGAATAATTACCATATGTTATTATTGAAGATCTGCCAATAGATAACCAAAACATTCAACATCCAACTCATTCGTAGCAGATGGGCCGATTCTCATAATTGTCGGGTGGTGGGGCGATTCTCCTAATCACCCAGCCACCACCCCACCACCACCAGGGTGGTGGTGAGGTGGTGGCAGGGTGATTCTGAGAATCGCCCCACCACCCAGTGATTCTGAGAATCGCCCCAAACAATCCTTGATAGATAGGATGAAACCCTAAAAATAGAAAGACCATTTATGACTTTAAATACCTACTCGATTCTCCTACAATGTGGGTTTCATAAACTTCAAGCCCATTGTACAGAAGTTAAGTTTCTGATTACTCTCTGTAATTTCTTTGCCTGTGCAATGGAGAAATGCAGGGCCAGAATCTTAGCATTCATAGCTGCGTTACTGCGGATGTCGTTAAAATCATGCCATGGAAAAAAGAAGGTAGCAGAATGTGGAGAACAAGACCGTGTTGCATTAATAGATTTCAAAGCCCACTACCTGAAGGATCTGAGCGAAACTTTCAATTCATGGACGGGAAATGATTGTTGCAAGTGGAATGGTGTGATGTGTGATAGTGACAGCAGTCGAGTAGTCAGCCTTATCCTTGATGGGGATCCATTGGACTCAGGCAACAATATCGCCTACTTAAATGGAATCATATCAGAATGCATAGGGAATCTTTCATATCAACAAACCCTTATTCTTGATAGGTGGAAAAATATAAGTGGTGTTATTCCATCTTCTATTTCTAATCTTTCATCCCTGAAAGTTGTTTCCATGAACAACTACAAAATCAGTGGTTCCATTCTTTCTGACATCGGGTGACTGCGCAGGCTACACACTCTATCTCTCTCCACAAACCTGCTCACCGGCCCTATTCCAGAATCCATTGGAAATTTGTAGAATTTAACTTCTTTGAACTTGGATTCAAATCAGCTCTCTGACTCCATTCCTTCTATCATTGGAAATCTGACTCAGCTGTCAATATTGACACTGAATGACAACAAGCTCTCGAGTCCCATTCTGGACTCCATGGGAGATCTAAAGCAGCTAACGATGAATAATTTGTTGTCTTGTAAGATTCCTTCCTCGCTAGGAAATATGTCATTTCTTGCAGAGATTTTGGCAAGTAACAATCATTTGAGCGGAAGCATTCCAGATTCACTGGGTTTGTTGAGCACTAATTTTTATGAATTGCATTTGGACTAGAATTTATTGACAGCATCTATCCTAGAGTCCTTAATGAAGTTACCATCTCCTTTGACCATTAATATGGCTCAAAACCAACCAACTCACTGGGAAGCATTTTTCGATTCAGAGTCGAACACTTTTCTGCAAGATGTCCTTGCTTATGGTAGTAAGTGCAACACATATGCATCCTCTTGATAGCATGATTTGGCTAGTCTAATGGACCTTTAGATTCTTGCTTCCTTTCCTTCAAAATTTTCATGTATGTGGCCATTCTCTTCTGACATCGAGAAACATTATGGTTATCCAAACCACAAAAGGAGCATGCAATTATTTTCCAATGCTTACATGGAAATTTATCATGCTAAACATAATCAAAAGGAAAATGTTTAGAACCAGATTTATACCTTTCTCTTTCACCTTTATTTCCTTCACGAGGAGGTGAATCAAATGAAGAAGTGGCTCCCTTTGGAACACCATCAATCTCGTCGAGGTTGTTAGAGTTTCCACAACTATCTAGTTCAAGTGTGTGCTTCCTAACACCTGCATCCTACAAATGATGTTTCAAGCTATTGCATTCCTCCTTAATACAATCTTCACACTGTTGAGGTATAAGACCTGCAATGCAACTCCTTCTTGGAGCCCATTTCAATGGCCTTCATGGTAACTTTGAAACTCTCTCCATAAGCTTGTCCATACCCAAGATCAAAATACTTAGGCCTTCCTCAACTACTATTGGCTCAACAATACCTTGTGCATGTTTACCCAAGCCTTTTCCCTCATAGCCCATCTTGGACATTAGCTTGGAACCTATGCCTCTAGTATGCTTTTCAAAAGAACCAATATAAGCATTCTTAGAAGAATTTGAAGACAAAATAGAATGGTTTACATTTTCTTCAAGCTCATACTTGACCAAGGCTTCTTTGGCAACAAAGAGTTGTGACTCAAACTCATGCATCCTTTTCAGGTTCATATTTGCAATATGAAGTTGCGTCTCCATTTCCTGCAATTTCTGAGAAAGCATCTACTTCTCTTCGTCCACGGAATTCAACTTGTATCTAACTATGGTACTCTTCCTTCCATCCTCATACATTTCTCTCACCACATCCATCATGGTGGCCAGGGCTTGCTCCATGTCTTCATTAAAGACTTTTGTGAAGAAAGAATATTTCGGGGACTCACTTGTAAAAGTAGTCATTATGCCAATGAGCAAAAGAACTTCAAACAAGATTAATAAAGAGCTTATTCAACAACTTTTTGCAACAAACCTCTTGTGCTTCGAGAATTGCCTTGAGTTCCTTTGGGATAGAAGAATGCCTTCAACCCTTCTTCATTCTTGTCCTTCCTCGACTAAGCTATCAATAGCTTTCCCTTCACCTCTACAATATCAAACAATAGTCAGTCTGCAAACAAGCATACAATCAACCTCTAATTGTTTGAACACCTTTCAGACAAGAAATCTTTGCTTTATCAATCAAGCATTCTAATTTCATACCACTTTCTTTGGTATAATCAACTTTTATATCGCCTTTTCAAAGGTGTGGTTAATCAATCTCAAGCTCTGATACCATCTAATCTAAAAATGGGGCACTAAAGGCTTTTTGTCAAGCTTACAAGAGGTTCTCCCACTTCCAATGCTTAAATACTCCCAAGATATTATGATTAACCAAATGTGGAATTAATAATGCTTGAAAATAGGTGTATGCTTATGTTTGTTTTAAAATTGGTTATGTGCTTCAAGTTCACTTTCTTATGGTGATATAAAATACATATGACACTAAGTAAAGCAGTGAATAAGAGACACATGCATAGCAACAAGATTTAGCAATAATACAACACACATAACAATAATATTACTTCGGAGTTCACCCAAAACTCTTGGGCTATGTCTCCATGAGCTCTAGTCAACTCAACTAGGCTCTCTGGGATTATGGCAGCAGTTCTTTTACAAGCTCCATGATCAACTCCACTGGTTTACACAAAACACAATGGGCTTAGAACACCATCTCATCCCTAGCTCTAAAGCTCTCAGCTTTCTAGCTTTCGGCTTTGGATATGGCTCTTGACTCTGGCTCTGGCTCTCGGCTCTGGTTATGGCTCTGGCTCTTAGCTCTAGCTATAGCTTTGGCTCTTGGCTCATCGGCTCTGGCTTTGTCAGCTTTCAGCAGTCCGCTTGACCTCCAAGCGACTGTCTCGACAACTTTCACCTCTCTGGTTTTTCCACTTGACCTCCAAGCAACTCCAAGAGTCCCTTAGTTTCTCTGCGTGTTTGCTTTTCTCTAACTTCCCTGTTAATTGGGCTCTCTAGCTCTCTCGAGGCATTATTCTAGCTCTGTGGCTTCCGCAGTCATTTCTTTATGTGTAATCGTTCCCTCTGTGGCTCTGTAGATTCTCTGCTCCTTGTCTGTTTGACTGGCCATCTCGCTCTCTAACTCTATGGCTCTAGGCGTTCCCAAATGCATCATTGTCTACAAAATTACTGCTTGCAGTGTGGCACAATAATTAGGAGTTGTTACAAAGGGATTAAGGCCTTTTTCTAAGGAAAAACCCAAAAATGGAAAAAAATTCCAAGACAGAGAGATTTTCCGAAAATTACACCATCGGGCGCAAATTCAGACTTCAAACATTATGAAATCACCCCTATAAACCCTTTAAGGTCCTCCTTTTATGGTTATCGCAAGCCCACCATTGATTTCCGTGATCTCCGATCCAACGGTTGATAGTCCATTTTGGGTGGCTTAAGTGCACGAAGATTACCTGCCAGAAAAGGAAGTTTTCTCTCTCCTGCGCCATGCCACATATTAGGCAGTGTATGGGTTTCGGCGAAGCCCATCCAATACCACTTACCGCTTGAGGCCTACCCGAAATCCTGTTTACCATGGAACTCAAAATTTATAGGGCTGCATTTATAAACCTTTTGGGTCTGGAATTCTATCGCAAATCACTATTGCATGGCGTAATGGCCAAAACCCCACTTACGTAGGATATACATTGAAAATCTGAATTTCTGGATTCAAAATATTATGTAATCAGGATTATAATTCCCATCAGGTCTAGCCCTGATTGGCATATTGCTATCGCAATCGTATGGGCCCTCAAATCGAGGTTCACCGACCACCGGTCACATATTAAATTTGGACCGTTGATCTACTCACCGATCAGATGGTCCATATCACATCATTTATTGCTATCGCATTGGCCCTTTGTGTCGGGATCACCGATCTCCCACTGCCAATCAATTCCTAGTCATCAATCTCCTTTCCTGATCTGACGGCTGAGCTCGCATGCTGCGGATGATTTTATCATATCGCATTAGCTATGGCCTAATTCATTTCATATCCCATACACTAACACTGATCCATCGACATTGATATTGGCAATCGAATAGCATAGCCCTTGGGGTCCCGACATCGGGTGAAGGCCTACCTCCAATGCGATAAGTCGAAGGTCACAATTGGAGGTTCCTTCCGCCCTTGCCTTAAGTCCTCCACTCGTACCTTCTGATGAGAGTTTCCTTTATAAAACCTTTTATGGCATTTTTAGGAGAAATGCCTCCCTTTTCAAAGGACAAAGGCAATCTTCTTTTTGCGATGACTTCTGCATCCGAAGTCCATTTTAGCCCATTCAAACTACAGTAGATTCAGAATGAAAATATCTACGTAATGGGACTATTTCCAGTAGTATCCTTAAACTTTCATTTTCCTCTATGAGGAACACTTAGACTTAGAAGTCTATCCAAAATCCATTTTGGATCAACTAAGGCCTCTTGTGCACTTAGATGCAGGAGCCTTCCCCTTTCTGCTAAGTATAGCAAGCAGAGCCATCCTTCCTTAGCACTTGCCCAAACAATCTCTATCTTGACTTAGTTACTTGCCTACCACCTCTTAGACTCACTATGGCTCAACTATATATAGCATTCTTGCATACAATACCATGGCATGGGACCTATGGGTTAGTCACAAAACCAACTTATTACTTACCCAAATAGGGGGCTAACGCCTCTTTCACTTCTGTCTAGCTGTGCAATTCGCATCCACATTTCACGTAGACTTTACGTTCTTTACAATTTTTTTACAAAATTGGGTTAAACTAACCCCAAAAATGAGCCTAGGGACCCTATCCCAACACCTTCATTTTCTCTTTATTTCCATTATTTTCATAAATAAATGTGCTAAAAATACTAATTTTCCTTTCCAAATCCTTAGTCATTTCCTTTGCTAATTTTCTTAGCCATAAACAGCCAAATGAACACCCCCTTGGATGTCCTACCCAAAATTCAGCTTGGAAGAAGATTCCCATCAACCGTGGTTATTATTTTTAACTTCTATTACATGGCATTTTTCACGAGGGCTATTGTAGAACCCTCCCCCTTGGGGGACACCGTTCTCGGTGTTCAATCACAAATGAACCTCAACAACCTACTAAAAGAAGACATACTATTCGTGGAGCTTTATAACATAACTCATTGCAGTATTTACAGTGAAAGACCCACTCAACAGCAAAACATCATGACAACATGATAACATACCGCATAGCGGAGATTTATAAGACAACTCATTATGATATTTACAATGGTCATCATACTTAGTGGCAATCCATAGCACATCATAACATCATGATAACATAACAACATGATAGCATAGTAACATAACAACATAATCTTAATTCATAACACCCTTACCACATAGTGGAGATTTATATCGTAGATCATGGTAGTATTAACATCCATATACATATGTAACTATAGAAAAATCACCATGAATATATAACAAAACATATACCAAAACATATGTTAAAACTTATACTAAACACCATATCTAAGAACATATCAAAAAATCATAAAGCATGTATCAAAGCATGATAATACCAAAACACCATAAATCATATACCACACCACCATATTGAAGCTACTTTTCCTCAACTGGAAAACAAGGAAGGATACATAGCCCGCATGTAAATTGCCATCTCCCATGTAGCTTCACTTTAACTTGCTCGATTTATCAGTTCTACAGCATATGCCACTTTTTGTGCAATATAAATTGAGGCTTCGATTGGAATTCTCCATCTATTTCCCCCTGTAATACAGACTAGTCAATAAGATGATCAAAATCCTTAACATACTTCATAAGAAAATATACATGGAAAACATCATTGAATTTCACTGTCGAGGGCAGTGCAAGTCTATAGGCTACTGGCCCAATCCTCTCAATGATAGTAAAGGGTCCACAAAATCATGGTGCAAACTTGGTACATGATCCATTCGGCAAGAAGCTCTTCTTCAGCTTGATAACCAAGTAGATATTTTTCCTGACCTAGTACTCCTTGATCAACATATTCCTATTTGAATAAATTTTCTACCTATCCTATGCTACCTTTAGATTATTTTTTATCACCTACATTTCTTATTCCATGTCTTCCAACAGTTATATTACAATCATTACCCCGCGAATGGGATCACTCCAACTGATAGGTGTGTTACAACTCCACCCATAGATAACCATTGTTGTATGTGAACTCTACCAAAGGGAGGTACTCTTCCCACTTCCTCTATTGATGCATCACATATATCTTTAGCATGTCCTCCAATATCCTATTGACCCTCTATATTTGTTCGCTTGTCTGCAGATGATAAGCACCTTGTCTGCAGACAAGCGAACAAATATAGAAGTCAACTTTTCATCCATGTATGACACAATCTTCTTTGGAACACCATCTTGTCTAACTAAATCTCTGATGAATAGCTATGCCACATCTCTAGCTAAGAATGTAGACTTTACTGGAATGAAGTGTGTAACCTTTGTGAAGTTGTCCAAAATGACCATAATGGAATCATGTTGTTTCACTGTCTTCAGAAACCTTGTGATGAAATCGATGGACATAACCTCCCATTTCTACTATATAATTGTGATCATATGTAGAAGTCCACCTGGATGTTTATACTCTTCTTTCGCTCGATGATAATCGAAACACCTCACCACAAACTCTGTCACATCCCTCTTCAAATTCAACCAATAATAGAATTTCTTCACTACTATAAGTGTCTTATGATAATTTGGGTGACATGAACAAGCTTTTCCATGAAACTCCTTCAAGATCAAATTCTTGAGCTCACTACCATCTAGTACATATATCTTGTCTCGAAACATGACCAATCCATTTACTGTAAGACAATAATCTATACCCCATGCACCTGCACCTATATTTATACCTATACTTGTATCTGCACTTATACCATCCTACAAATTGCGCACAATATCAATATACCTAACATTCTTTTGACATGCTTGCAAGATCCTATCATGTAAGTTTTCCTGATAAGAGCTCATAGTTTCCAATTGATGTATTTGTACCGGTCTACTCAATGCATCTGTTGCCCTGTTCTCTTTACCTTTCATATACCTAATCTCGAAATCAAATTAACTGATCACATCCAACCATCTAGCTTGCCTGGCATTCAGATTTGATTGGTGAGACAATTACCTCAACCCAATATGATCACTCATCAGTACAAACCTCCTGCCAAGAAGATAGTGCCTCCACATCTTCAATGCATATATGATTGTTGTTATCTCAAGACCTTGTGTCAGGTAGCTTTTCTCATGCTTGTTTTGTTTTCGGGACTCATAACATATCACATATCCATCCTCCATAAGGACTCCATGAATCCATCTCATGCAATCATCTCTGCATACCACAAATATTTTATCTGGATTTGCAATCTGTAGCACTAGTGCAGCTATCAAAAACTTCTTAAGCTACTCAAAGTTAGCCTCACACTCCTCTTTCCATTCAAACTTCTTACCTTTCCTTTGTAATGATGTGATGGGATAAGCACCTTGTGAGAAGTTCTTGATGAACATCTTATAATATCCTACCAGAACCATGAAAGACCTTACCTCATCCACACTCTTAGGAGCTACCTACTCCATGATGGCCCTTATCCTCTTCAGAGCTACTACAATGCCTTCACTGGATACAACACGTCCCAAGTAGTGTACCTCAATGTGAAAGAAAATACATTTGCTCAACTTACATACAACTGATGCTCTCTGAACAACCTCAACACTATTGCTAAATTATCACCATGCTCTTCCTCATTTTCAGAATATACCAGTATATCATCAAAGAACACAATAGCAAACTTATCCAAATATAGATGCAACACAGTATTCATCAATGATATGAATGTAGTTGGACATCAATTGATCCAAATGGAACAACAACAAACTCATAATTCTCATTCTTTGTCTTGAATATAGTCTTATAAATTTCCTCTTATTTGATGCGTACTTGATGGTATTCAGATATCATGTCAATCTTCGACAACACTGCTACTCCCTTCACCTGATAATCACTTTGTTCAATTTCTTATAGTCAATGCACAATCTGAGAGTAGCATATTTCTTCTTCACAAACAAGATTAGTGCACTCCAAGGTGATACACTTGACCTAATGTATCTGTTGTCCAAAATTTCCTTCAACTGTATCTTTAACTCAATTAACTTAGGAGCGCTCATCTTGTAAGGTTCTTTTGATGTTGGATCTTCCCCTGGTACTAACTCAATAGAAACATCTACCTTCGTGTGAGGTGGAAACTCTATAATGTCTTCACGAAATACATCCTTGAACTATCAAAGAACTAAGAATATTCTCAACACATCTGGATCCTCAACTTCCTTACCTTTATCACTACAAATGTGCATTGGAAATAACTTGAACCCTTTCCCATGAATATGCTTTGGTTGCATAGTTGTCACCATCCTAACTGATGTGGCTTTCTTTTACCCTACAAGACTGTTGGTTCCCCATTTTCATCAACACACTCCATGGCTTTGTCATAACAATCTACCTTGGTCTTATGAAGATAAAATCAGTCCACCCCCAACAACATATTCTATGAACCCATTGCTAATACATTCAAATGTGCTATGGTAGACATACCATTCAAGTCAAATTCACAAGATATTACCCAATGATGAACTTGTTTCTTCATAACTATAAGCAAATTTACTAACTAATACTCTGCAAACAATTCCTTACTCAATTACAATTATCCACCAAGTTAGAACTAACGTAGCTATAACTATATCTAGGGTCAATCAAAATAGAAATAACTTGATCATAAATCTTACCATCCATCTCTATGATAGATACCTATTTTTCTACCTTCCTATTGTTCACTATTGCATAGATGTGTGGAATACTCTAACCAAAATCCCCAACAATTTATGCATCCTTTGTATTGTATATCAGAGGCCTACCAACCTGATTCTATGCACAACCTCTCTTAAGGTGCTCCTTACCACATGCCCAATGCTCCAACCAACCAGTGCCCTATCCTTTATGCTTATTCCTCTGAGGTGATCCATGTCCCTGTCTAGTTGCATTAAATCCCTTTTGTGGTGCCACATTATCTTTCTCATCTACATGTGAAGGCCTTGTCCTCTTAATCTCCCATTTACCTTTACCTTTTTCCTTTCCTTCCCATCCATGATCAGATTCATTCTAATGCTTTCACTATTCATAGGAATGCTTCAATATCCCAATAACTTCCTCAAGTGACTAAGGCTCATCATACTCAATCTGATTTATAAATGGTAATGGAAAACCAATGACAGATCTCTCAACTTTGGCCTTCTCATCAACAAGATATTGTGCATACCTCAATAGCTCTAGAAACTTAGTTGTCTACTCTTCATGCATCTTTGATCCCATATTTAGCTCATAGAACTCTTTAACCTTACTGTCGTAGTACCTTTACGACAAATACTTCTTCCTGAAAATCCTCTTGAACTCCCACCAACTCAAATCATCTGTCTCGATGTCTCTAACCCACTTCAAGTTGAAGATCACTACTCCATCCTTCATGTTCTATGTGTAATCATGAAACTCAAAGAATTTGTTCATCCCAACTATCCAAGACTCTGCACCTTCCATATTCTTCATATCTCCAATAAAGTAGGTGGTTTTTCTCTCTTGAATTCATCTTGGAGGTATCCCCTATCATTCCTCCTATAATGATGATAACAATGATGGTCATGATGTCTATCAGAACCAAAACTAGGTCAGTACATATACTCATCTCCCCTCCTATTCGGAGTGTCCAACAACTTTCCATATCTCACTATGTCAAATCTATCCAACCAGTGTCTACCATGAGACCTACTATCATATGCCCCATTATTTCTATCCTCATGTCCATGGCTGATCCAAAGAAACCCTTGTCACTGCAATTCCGACAAACTGTGAAGAAGTATAGCATGAATCTCTACTTTCTTCTCTTGTGCATGCATGATCGAGTCATTATCCGCCTTACAACTCCTTATATCTTCCTTCAAAAGTTTCAATGTAACTGCCCAAATTGGAAGAGTTCCCAACGCCATACTGCTTTTTAGATTCATAGGGAGAGCCTTTGTAGTCAACCATATTTCTAACCATCTGATCTCTTACTTGCAATGCATAATATGTTAGATAAACCAAATCACAATAGATAAACATACCTCAGTATAGCTCGGGGAGGATACCATGTCTACAAGATCACTAAATCAGCGTGATACATGTATAACATAGACATAATAACATATAGATACACAACAGGTAAGTGCATCGACGCATAAACATCATTCTAGCTAGGGTCCACTCATCAATGCAAGGCCATATCAAAAATGCATGCTATGAGATTGTGCATGACAACAACCATTACTCCATTGTACACATTTCCACACACAACCATCAACATGCATAAGAAATGCCAAGTCAACTACACATACACATAGACACATGTTGTCGAGCATTGCTAGCTTGAGGGGTCCCGACCCAGGTTTAGAGTTAGATGTGCCAACCAAGAAAACCCTAACTGCTGGCCCTCTCAAGATCAACCCACGTAGCGCAAGCTATAGTCTCACCTGAAGAAGTATTGGGGGATGACAAAAGCATGTTTCTACATCTAGAGGTCTGTGTGATGGGTTTCTATTACTTCTAGGGCTTAATCGTAACCTTCGTGAACCCTAACCCTTTAAATGAAAAGATCATAATAACTTGCAGAAATAATATATAACCCTTCGCATAATAGTTAAAACATTCTTTAGATCATATAAACCATCATATATACTACATTTGGTTTAAGTGCTCTTTACACAAATACAAAAAATAGAGTAAATACGCATAAATTGCATAAGTAAAGATAATGACACAGATACATAATTATATCTCCAAAAATAATTTTTATTGATATAGTCCTTTTGTTATAAACTCTTCTTCCCTATGCACACAGTTGTAGGGGCCTGAGCATTTAGCCTGTGGACTTACCAAGGTCTCTGCACACACAACTGTAGGAGCCTTCTCCTTCACCTAAGTACAGGAAACAAACTTTCTTGCCTCAGACTACTTTCCCATACAATGATCTTCTATTATCTTTCATGACCCCCTATGACATGCTAAGACTCCTTTATATTGTTTCTTCTGTTACAATACCATGGTTCATGAACCATGGGAAGGTCTAAAAACATCCTTAAACTAAGGGACTAATCTCCCTTTGACTCCTATGACCTTCGTGCTCCACTCCCTCAAAATGCGGAGACTTGGCCTAGTTAAAGGAATTAGTTACAAAATTTACCCTAGGGACCTTGTGCAAATAGACCCCCAACACAATTTTGTGACTCATCCTCGAGTCACTGTGTTGGTGGCACCTCGATCTTCACTTGTAGCTCACTAAAATCGATCTTCAAAACTTGTAGTTTTGTTTTTCCTTGCATAGTAGCTTGCTACACTTCCTCGACCATTTGTTTAGTAATTAGGCCTTCAATGGCAAGGCCAATGGTCCTTTTAGCTTGATGCATCCCATTGATCTTACTTTCTACTGATAGAGTCAACTAGCTGGCCTCTTATGTCGATGTCTACATCCTTGAATATATAATCGCTTCCTTGTGACGTAGCTCATCAATTTCATTATGGATGAACTTTACTTCCTGAAATATAGCAAGCCTTTGCACTGGTGCCAAGGTTGGGAAATCAATCATATTTCATCGAATTGCCTCTGCTTTTCCCTGATGTCTACTCCAATATTTTGTAGAGTTGGATCCTCCTACAATGAGGTCCATAACTCCATGATCTGCTCAAATAGCTCAGTGCAACCCTTGATTGCATCTTTGAAGGTAGCCGTGCCTTCTTTAATAGCAGCTCCACACTCTTCTCTAACTTTTCAAGGAGTAGTGGACTACAACTTTAATTGTAACTCTAATATCTACAAATGTAGCTCAAACCTAACTCGGCCAACTTTTCCCTTAGATTCCTTCATTGGAGTGGCTAGCTTGTGAATCTTCTTTGTGGAGGTTGCTTTCGTTGGGATCTTCAGCTATGGAAACACATTGCAAGCCTTTGCAATTGCTGCTTCCAGTTGCTGGCTTCACACTGCAATATCCTCCTTTTCATTGAGGGCCCGCGCCTTCTCCTCAAAGATATTATGGTTTTTAGCCTTTACCTCATTGATTACACATAGGGCACATTTCTCTTGTATCCTTAATTCATCAGGATCCCCTTAGTGTAGCTCATGCATAGTTTGAATGGGTAGCACCACCAAATTTAGACTGAGATTCTTCATCTAGAGTAGTTGTGCCTGCGCTTCAGCTCAGTCACCGTGTAGGGACCCTTTTGGAGGTGATACCAAACAGAGATCCATAGTGATTTCAGCATCTAAGATTGACCTACTTGATTGATTCAGGCTTGCTTCCTTCCGGCTCGCCCATCCCTAGCTCATTCGAATTAAACATGTTTGTACTTGTCAATCCCACAGGCCCTATTGTACCTGACTGAGCGACTACTGGTACTGCTATTCAAAGTGGCTCATGAGATCCATCATCGTATCACAAACCACATCTCCAATTTCATCCAAGTCCCCTTCTGTGAGGACCAAAGGTGTCACGCCTACTGATTTGTTAAACTTTTTATTCTTGCGTGACCCTGTGGAAGTCCTCTTCTTACTGTTTTTAACAACGAAGAGGGGCCCCAAATTTGCACACCCTTCTTATTCCACCTTGGTCTCTTCCTCCCCTTATGATTCCTTGGGGTCTGACTCTTCAACGTCAGTGGTGGCTTGTGATGTAGTCTTTTCCTGACCCGCTTCCTTTGCCTTGGTCATCACTTCAACAACTTCTTTCTCCCTCGCGACAGCTTCTTTCGCCCATGTAGCCTTTTCTCCAGTGACAAATTTCTGTCCCTTCCTCTTCTTTTCTACTGCCATGGTATGTGCATCTGAGCCTTCACCAGCCATGCTGGTACATGCACTGGCATCAGCAAGGGTGATCGAGTCACTTGGCCACTTGTTGATAATCCCTACTATATCTTCCTTGGAAACCAAGTAGGGAAACTTATACCATATGCCTTGGGAATCCTTCTTTGTATGAATGTGTAGATTTTGGAAATGTACCTTCAAATCAGTGATGTTAGTGTACTAGACATGCAAGTTGGGTGATAGCCTTGAACATTGGTTGATCATAGTTCTGAGTTTCGTTTCAAACAATACCCCAAATATGTTGGTCTCCATTACTTGCGTGGGGTCTTTAGTAGCCGACAGCAAAGAAAACTTCGCTACCTCCGGTAGGTCCGAGACCTACTGAGGGAATTGGATCTCCTCAGGCATCTTGCATGGCACCAAAGCAATCAATAGAACTAATTAGGTGTTGTGAAACACCTTGCCCTCATTATGGGCCTCATTCATCAATGGCATAGGGAATGGTTCATGAATACATGCATCATTCAACTTTGTTAAGTCTACCCATATTTGAATTTCACCCTCTGTCTTCTTTCCCAGTACACGTATTGGTCCCCCAAAATTGATTGCCAACTTATCAAACACTTGCAACATCAGTTGCAGATTTAGCGGCAATTCATCTCTTCATGATGGTCTCCTCATCCTGATGGGACCTGGCCCAGTTGGCGTAGCTTTTGCGCTTTATGTTATATTTGGTTTGTTGACGTGGCGGTAAGTTGTTGTTTTCCCGCGGCTCTATGGTTGTGGTAGCTGGGCATTGAATGCAATGGTTAATGTGGCAGTACCCTGCCTCAGCAAACTGTTCAACCCTAAATTCACGCGCCTTCTCGACTCTTCTTGGATTGTTGTTCTGTCCGCTCTGAGGGTTTGTGAGCTCTGAGTATGAAAAATGATCGGTGCGTTGTGCTATGGTTCCTTTGGCTCTGTAATGCAATTTTATGGCAATTTACTATGTTTGGACTGGTTCTGGTTGTTGGTTGAGGCCTTCGCTACGCGTTTGGTTACTTATCTGCCTGTTCGAAACAATGCTGTTTGGCTATGGGGTTTTCTTACCTGGCTTTTGTGCTCGCTCTTCGGTAAGTCACCCTGTCACTCTGTTGGTAGAATATTGATTGTTTGCTTGCTTGTAATTGTCAATGTGACTGTGGTTGGTCGTAAATCGACTGTGGCTCGAATTCAATCTTCTTGTTCTGTCATGTAGCTTTCATTCTTCAGTTCCTGTGTGTGCTACTGGTTTTCTGGTTTATCACTCCAAGTTCGACTGCTGGAAATGTTTCTGGGTTCATTCGCCTTCTTGTAACACTGCCTTGTCTGTGGCTGCAAGCATAGGATTATCTGGGAGGTGCCTTCAGTTTTTGAGACAGGTAATTTATTTCTCCATGCTTCAATTTTTATCTGCTCCTCGTTCTGGGTCTAACGCCAAATTGCTCCTCCTCTCTTCAGTTGCTCGGTGGCATCCTCTACTTCAAAATATGGCTTCTCCTCTCGCGTCCTCCAGGTAAGGGTTTTGGTTATCAGTCTTCTTTATGTTGATTTTAAAGGGTTTCGTCCCTCTGGACTTTCTCTGTGGCTCGAACTAATTCACTCCTAGTTCTTGCAGGTCCTCACAGGCGACCTGGACGACGCATTTCCCTGTATTCAATGACATTCGGTTGCGTATATTTTGGTAGGCCTGAAACTTGTTCTATTTTGTTGAATGATGGTCACTGTTTGGAGGATGGCCCGTCCGCTAGTTATTTTCCGGTCACTGTATGGTCCTCGGTTTGCCGCTGTCGTTCTGGTTTGATTTTTATGTATACAATATGGCTCCAACGTAACCCTGTTACCAGTCTATTACAAACCCTAACCTAGGGTTTTGTGTTTGACCTATATGGTTGTAATTTTTGGGTGGATTTTCACTCACCGTGACTATGTTGGTCTCTGTATATGTGAGGGAACTCGGCCCTATCGATTCTAGCTATGAATTGCTATTCTGGACAATGTAAATGAAATTCGTTTTGATGAAAGAAAAGTATGGTAATTGATACCTGTGATGTCTTCGCTTGTCTTTTGGTTACGTTGCTGGGCATTCGAACTTGTTTGCTTGTCTTTCGTTTAGTGGCTGTGCATTGAACGTATTCGCTCATCCTTAATTATGTTGTTGTGCGCTTGTATGTAAGCGTGACTCCTTGTCTTATGACCTTGAATTTATTTAAGGTTCTCTCTGCTTGTTTAAAATTTAACTGTAACTCATGCTTGTACAGTAGCCATGACAACATGCTTAGTTTATAATAATACAACGGTCTGTTAAATGATGAAAAATATGAATGAGAGATCAAAAAATAATTTAGTAGGCAATTTCGATGGACAGTACTTCTCTGGTTTTGGATGCTTGACAATTTCTATTAGTAAATTTACTCAACTTATTCTCTTCTCAACTGAACCTTTTCCATTACATGTATTTTTGGCTTTATAGCCCTCTGTCTTCAGTTAAGGCTTGTAGTTTTTTTTTTTTTTCTGTTACAAAGATAGTTACATAACTTCTGTTTCTATCTGTAACTATAATCATTTTGACATTACAAGACTTGTAGGACAGTTAAGGGTTATTTTTCGTAATTACATAAACTACCTTTTAATCAACAATGAAACTACAGTAATCCTAAACTGGAAAAGTAAAGACATCTAACTGTTGCTGACTTGTAAAATAAAGTAAAAGAAAAATTATTCCCAATAGAATTTAACAGTTCAGTTCCTCACTTGTGAACCTGGTTGGAGTCCTTTCTGCCTCGTCACTGTGAGCTGGATGCTCCTGCATCAGGCTCCCGGGGTGAGAAAAGATCATGACTCCGGTTCATGAGCTCCTCCACTGATGTCCCTGTTCGTTCAATCTGCTTGGCGTCAAGCCATGAGCTGTCCTCAATCGGACGGTTCTTCCACTTGACCAGGTACATAAAATAATTTTTCCGCCGAGTACGCCTAACTACCTGAGTTTCGAGGATGCCTTCGATCTCAGGAGGTTGGACATAAGGCATTTGTCTTTTCCAACTTACTCTGTCTTCCTGGGTGTTCCACATGGATTGTCCGAGTTCATCCTTCCTTTCTTCCAACAGTTCGCTTGTATACAAAAACAAATCTGCCACATTGAAGATAAGTGATATGCCTACTCCAGGTGGTAGTTGTATTTCATAGGCATTCGCTGAAAACTTCCGCAAGATCTTACAAGGCCCTATCTTCTTGTACTTCAGTTTATTGTACGTACCTTTAGGGAACCGATCCTTACGTAAGTGTACCAGAACTTCATCCCCTACCTCAAAATGAATTTATCTTCTCCACAAATCTGCATGTTCCTTATACTTCGAGCTGCTGTCCTGTAATTTTTCCTTTACCTGTTCATGTAAATCCCTCATTGCATTTGCAAAATCTTCTCCATTCGCACTCCGTCGTTCCTGTAAACCAAGATCCCAAAGCTCATGCACTCCACGAGGGTGCATACCATAAAGAATCTGGAAGGGACTGAGACCCGTGCTACGATTCGGCGAATCGTTGTAAGCAAACTCTGCTTGCGCTAGCACTCGGTCCCACATTCTAGAATTTTCTCCGACTAAGCTGCGTAACAAATTTCCTAGACTTTCTGTTCACAACTTCTGTTTGCCCGTCGGTCTGCGGGTGGTAAGCAGAACTGTAGCTAATTGGGTGTTCATCTTTTTCCACAAGATACGCCAAAAATGTCCCGTGAAATTCACGTCTCTGTCTGATAGGATGGTTGTTGGTAACCCGTGTAATCTGACAATATCATTAAAAAACAAGTGGGCCACGTAGGTGGCATCACTAGTTTTCCGACAAGGTACAAAATGTGCTATTTTCGAGAAATGATCTACCACTACCATTACCGAATCATATCCTTTCTGTGTTTTTGGCAGTCCCAATAGAAAATCTAAACTCACTAAATCCCAAGGCCTGCCTGGAATAGGCAATGGCATATACAATCCTGTGTTCTGGCTATGTCCCTTCGCTAGTTGACACACCTTACACTTAGCCACAAAACATTGTACGTCCCATCGCATTCTTAGCCAAAAATAAAAGTGACTAAGTTGCTCCAAAGTCTTGTCAATACCAAAGTGTCTAGCCAATCCCCCACTGTGTTTTTCACGAATGATATTCTCCCTCATAGAACAACTAGGGATACACAATCGTCCTCCCTTAAAAAGCAATTTCTCCTGTATGTTATAGTCCAACCAAGGACTATTTCCCCTTATCAAAGGGTTTTTGCATGCCTCATAGGCTTCTCAGAAATCTGTGTCTGTCTTATAAAGATCCCGTAAATTTCAAATCCCAAAACCTGCACAGTGCTTTCCTGCAATAGTAAAGCTTTTCTGCTCAATGCGTTGGCTACCTTATTCGCTTGCCCGCTGATATGCTTCAGCACAAAATTAAAACTCTGTAAGTACTCCACCCATTTGGCATGTTTGTGATTAAGTTTGTGTTGCTGCATTACATATTGTAATGCAGAATTATCTGAAAACAGCATGAACTCGTTCCCCAACAAA